>JAWDGP010006468.1:0-47500 GCA_033675545.1 Elysia crispata
GTCGATCAGTGAGTCAGTCAGTCACACTCTCGTGTATGAGTCAACGTAGTGTTTATGAAAGGCAGTCTGGTGTACAGTAAACAACATTGATCGGGCTTCGGCGTTATTTTCTACTGAGGAATCGTGAGATTAACTGTGAATATTTCATACCCCAGACAAGCGAAGTCAAACACACTGCCAAATCTGTCACAGTATACCTAGATATATTTTTACCTTGTGATGACAATTATTTTCAAATAAACTGCACCTTTATCTAACTCGCGCATTGACGTAAAACATTGAAATTTACGGTATTCATATCATGTCTCACGACCTTGGCTCTAAGAAACAAAAGATCACTAGATCTAGGTCTAGACCTTTTTCTAGAATATAATTTATTACATATCTTTTTTTTTAACAATTATCATTATAATAAATGGTTTTGTTTTACTTATTCTGGCTGACTGAATAATACAATATTGTCAATGATAACTGATTCTGAAAAGTCATCAGACTTCAAATTTAAACAAACTGATGTTTTTCTAGAGATGCGGTACATTTTTGTCAGTTAAAAATAGTGCATCCGCTCAATTACATCATTTATGGTTGTAAAACACATTATTTAGAGAGTAAGGGAAAATTTTTATTTTATGACGTCAATGTAAATAGAAAAAAAGTAACAGTCTGGCCTCCTTTTATCATGCAAAGAAACTATCAAGTCGCAGGGTGTGCAAATCTGTTTACAACGACATCCTCCTTTATGTTTAACCCTAAAATTGATGTGAAGCGAAAGGACTAGAGTAAAGCGCCGAGATGTTCATTTATATACATTGTTATATTGTTAATCAAATTGTGGCATTCATAATAACTACACGTTCATTTATAAACACGTTTAATTGTTAATCAAATTGTGGCATTTATAATATCTGCATGTTCATTTACATACATGTTTTGTTGTTAATGAAGTTATGACATTCAAAACATCTACATGTTTCATTATTTACGTCTGCCTTTCTTTCTTGGGCTTGGTTCACAAAAAAGTTTGAATTTTTGGTTTCTTATAAAACAGATATACTGCAAGACCTTGATAGCTAAAGATTTTTAAATTGCCAAGTTGGCTTGTGCTTACAGTAAGATCTCGAAGCCAAAAAAAAAAAGAAAAAAAAAAAAACCAACAACAACTGTGTCTTGAACAAGTTGCTTCTTTGATGATCGCGACTTTAAACATTAGTCCGTATTTCTAAATCTAGATCCGTAAAATCTAAACTTAAAGTAGCTTACTTCTTCTCCACATATAAGAACAAATCCTGTACGCGTTACAATCTTTGTTTTGTCCTGCGTGTATTGAATAATGTTTTTGAGAAAACTTTCACCTTTGTCCTGTGCAGCACATAATCCTACCGTAGTTTTTGGCTTGACATTAAAACTGTGTAGGCTTTCCATGTCCCGTTTGGATTTTGAAAACTCATTTTTTTCCTATTCTAACAAACCATGTTTTCTGCAAGTTAATTTGAGCCCTCAAGACATTTGCCTTAGTTCTCAACATCTTCATAACATTGTATACACAAAAGAGCGTGAAAACTGCGCGCTTCATATTTATAAGAATAAATAAATGATAGAGAAAAGTGTTTATACTGTCTCATATTCTTTTAATGCTAATTTGATTTTGACATCAAATCATATTTCAATGTCAAAAGCATTATCTGTAAAAATTATCGACATTCTCTAGTTATGTCTGATATATGATTCCAGGTTTTTGAAACCATCCTTGAAAAAAAAAACGCAAATGATTTTTTTTTATTTGGGTAATATCAGAAAAGAGAAAATGTGAAATGAGCTTATTGCAAACGAACCATGCAATAAAAGTCATGAAGATTTACAAGAATTTTTTTGTTCTCTAAATTATTCATCTCAAGATTAATTCGATATTATGTCTTCAATGACTCCTCGACATTTGATGTTACTGGTTTTAAGAATGAGAGTTTAAAAAAGATGCTTAATTTCATGTAATAAACCAATTTCATAAAAAAGAAATGATTTGTGATATCTGCATGTCAAGCGAGAAAAAAAGCCCATCTGAATTAGCAAAACGAGAAATGTCCAACATAAGGGTTTACACTTCACCTAAAATGGTTAAAGTACGTCTAGTATTATTGTATTTTATCCTTTCACACGACTCAGTGTAATTCCCTGTTTTCACTTAATCCTTAGTCTAAACTGAAAAAAAAAGCACTATGGAATGGATTGTTTGAATTTCTGCCAGTATCTCCAGCTTGAAGACTAACAAAAAGTTATGCCTACAGCTGCAGCTGCATTCAAACCCATTAGGGTAAGCATTAGATAACTTGAAGAAAATACGTAACTATAATAGGTACAAACTGGTTAATTAAGTCTTTAAATACAAAAAGTTTGCTAGCCAATTGAATGTTCAACGAGTGAAAATTAAACCTCTTACTGAAATGGAAATCTTTTTTCTGTGACTATTGCAATTATCTTGTTATAACTGTTGCATATGTTTTCTGTTAGAAACATTAAAACCAACTTTTGCTTATTTCCACGTGTTAAAAAAAAATAAAAAAATCCAAGGTAGGAATATTTTTGTTTGTTTTTGATATAGAGGCTGAGGATTTATTAAACTCTTCAGAGAAAATCAGTCTTAATCGAATACAACATTAAAGGCAACAGCAAGAAGAGCAACAAAAAATCATTTAAAAGAGTAAAAGAATGAAAGCAATGCATCAGCCAAGGTTCTTTATTGCTTGTTGTATCATAAAAACAATTAATAAGAAATGACTACGTCTCGTTTTGCTACCTAAAACAAAATCCTATTTCTGGATTAAACTCGCGTCAAATTAGGTTAATTGAGAAAAAATTATCAAATAACTTTTCTTTTTAAATTTTAAACTACAGAGGGCCATCTTGTAATTAAAAAAATCCCCTAAAATCTTGCTTGTGTACTTTTTTCACCAGAGAAAGGGAAGGATATTTTTCACTGCATGTTTACTCAACACTATAACAATAAGCCTGCGAAGGACATCGAAAAAGAAGGGGTTATATGAAAGTTTTTTTTTCTAATGAGAATTGTCTTCAAACCTCCTCCTCCTTTTAATCCTTTCTTGATCTCTAAATCCTGTTACTTTGTCTAAGCCTATTTATTGTTCTGCGTTACTCATTCCTCTCAGCTGTGCTACTTAGTCTTTGCTTTGTGTCTGTTCCTCCCTCCTAATTGGTTTTAATTCTCTCTATGTACACAACTCAGTTTTATCCCTTTCCTTCACTTAATCCTAAGGCCGGTCCCATCGTAGCTCTGTAGCATCTGGCCTAGCTCGCACCTGACATGCTTGGCGTGTTTTTCGACACTTTTGAATAGGCCGTCTGACAGGTCTGTGAGCAGGCTGGGCAGGAGAGCGACACTGTTGAATAGGCCGTCTGACAGGTCTGTGAGCAGGCTGGGCAGGAGAGCGACACTGTTGAATAGGCCGTCTGACAGGTCTGTGAGCAGGCTGGGCAGGAGAGCGACACTGTTGAATAGGCCGTCTGACAGGTCTGTGAGCAGGCTGGGTCTACAGAGCGACACTGTTGAATAGGCGGTCTGACAGGTCTGTGAGCAGGCTTGGCAGGAGAGCGACACTGTTGAATAGGCCGTCTGACAGGTCTGTGGGCAGGCTGGACAGAAGAGCGACACTGCTGAAAAGGCCGTCTGACAGGTCTGTGAGCAGGCTGGGCAGGAGAGCGACACTGTTGAATAGGCCGTCTGACAGGTCTGTGAGCAGGCTGGGCAGGAGAGCGACACTGTTGAATAGGCCGTCTGACAGGTCTGTGAGCAGGCTGGGCAGGAGAGCGACGTAGCTGAATTAAGTCTGTTCGTTTGCACTGTGCGAGCTAGACCAGATGCTACAGAGCTACGCCTGGACCGGCCTTAGTCTCGGCAATCTTAACAGCAAGGTTCAGTACTATCACTTCACATCACTTCATTCTCAGACTACACGACTCATACTTATCCCGGCTCTTCCTTCACTTAATACTAACTCTAGGCACGGAGGAAATTCGACTCAGCATTATCACTGCACTTCACTTAATCCATATCATTTGTTCCTTAGTCTAGGGAGTCATGGGAAATAAGTAAAGCCTTTTCCTTATTTTTTTTAAATTAGAAAAAAAGCTTGAAACGGTTTAATCTACTACCCCCTCTTTCTCTCCCCAGCCTGTTTCCTTCTAAGCTTACTCTGAAGTAAAAATCTTTACAAGTCCTATTACATTTGGCGTATGTCTATTTTGATCTTAGATAAATGTTCCAGCCTCTTAGTGGTTGTCTGATTTTGTTTTTCATTTATATACTGGTGTCTACAAAAGAAACGTAAAAATCTTTCAAAGTATCTTATCTCTGTAGCATCCTTTTAATTTTACTCATGCTGTAAGATTTCAACACTTTACATTCACCTTCACACGTGGTATACAAAATGGTTAATAGATATGCATGTTCAAAGAAAGAGATGACATTCCTTTTACACAATCAAAAATATAAATATGAAGAAGGGATGAAAGCGGGGAAAGGGTGGGTGTGTGTGTAAATGCTTTGATGAACTGATTACACCGGGTCCTTTTTTGTAAAAAAAAAGTTATTTTGAATTGATCTCTGGCCCAAGACCAATACCATCAACCAATTTTTTATGAGTAACTCTATTCGCGGTTCACAAAGACTTGGAAAACTCAACCGATGCACACGGTAGTCACTGTGAGGGATAAATTGACCTCGGTAAAAAACAGTCAATACACGGTTATGAACAACCATTAAAGGATATACTTTTTAAAGATTTGACAAGCATGAAAAGGAAGAAAAAGATTCGACACCATAGAGTGATAAAAACTAATAATTTTATCTCATTTAGGTACTTAAGAATGCATCTTTGCCCTTATAGAAACCACCAGATTACAATTTATAATTCAGCCATACTTTGCAAACATTTATTGATTTCCTTTGTATTATCCAGTAAGGTAAGAAAATTCGAAACCGAAATAAAACGTTTGTGTTGAAAATATCGTTTACTAAAGGTGTATGACAAGAATCAGATCTCTTTTAAATATCGCCCTGATCAGGATATCCAAGTGCCTGGTTTACTTCATAACATTTGTTGACAATAATTGGATACACTCGGGAGACTTGGACCTTTGAACACGAGTATGCATTTTGACTCGTTTGTTTGATTCGTGCATGCAAAAATCCCACAATACAGAAATTCGAATAATATCAGCGAATAGGATGATATAACACCACTCTACCTAATGCTCGTCTTTTCCTTAAGTAAAAAAAATTACAACATCACAATATATTCTTTTTTAACTTCATAATTTTTTTGGTATGTCATATCGCATTTAGAATGACAATGTATTTGATCCATTTTGTTTTAAATAATATTGGCTAACTTTGTGTATATCTTTTTAATTAATTACTTTAATGTTTTAGTAATAACTTTATATCACTGGTGTATGAAATTTTCCTAATACAAATTTCAAACTCTATCACCGCTTGAGTCTCACTTTAAATATTTTACATGCTTGTTCCTCGACGAATAAGCTTTGAGTAATAATCTAAACATTAAAAACAAATTTCAAGATTAAAAAAAAAATTATTAAACATTTTCACAACATTCATTGGATGGTATTTGACATTATCAAATATAGATTTTCTTAACGTTTATCAAATTCTATAATAAAAATGGTGACACATTTTCCCCGATTAAAAATCTTTTTCTCCTTAAAATTTCCTCGTTATTATTTATAGAGCTGGCACGTCAAGCACAACTGCAATTTTTTAAAGTCCAGATCCACACATGAGGAGTGAGGTGGTTTGTGCCACAAGCTCAGGTGGTAGAGCGCTTGGGAGGCAGCAAAGAGGTTCATAATTATTCTGGCTTGAGATATCCTGTGATGTGGTTGAATCTCACTCGGATATCCTTATCTTAAGGTCTCACTGCATCATAATATTCATTACGACTGGGCAGGCTGCGTCGGGCTGCATTTGTTGTGGCTTTAAAAGGCTAATCTTTCTCTTTCCCTCACCTTAATGACTTATTCTTTTTTTTTCTCTCACAATATTTGTGTATCCCTTGTATCAAAGACGCTCTTTAAATCCCTCGTCCTTTTTATATCTATGCATCATTCGGATTCACTGTAGTTTTTTCTTTTCTCTCTGATTTTCTTTCTTGCCCTAAATCTCTCTCTCTCTCTCTCTCTCTCTCTCTCTCTCTCTCTCTCTCTCTCTCTCTCTCTCCCTTTTTTGTATCTCTCTGTTTTTCTCTCTCTTCTCTTCTCTTTCTCTGATTATTTTGATTAGACACTGTTCTCTAAGTTGTTGGTTTCATATCCAGCGTCCGCCCTGTTGTCCTCAGTTTCTTCCCCGATCTCCATTCCGACCTGGGTTTTGACAGCAGCAGGGGAACTGCTTTGGCTGATGACACAATTTAAAGGTACACATCAAATTCGGATGCAAGATAATACATGAAGCTTATTTTTCATTTTAAATCTTTCATCACTACTCATAAAATTATAAAGATGATTAATTAGTTAACGTAACAATATTCCTCATGAATTGGTTGCTTAATTTACATGGGAAGAAACACCAAACAATGTATTCAAGAACTATTTAGGCAAAAACGTATTTAACTAGCAGGATAGGCTTCGGTTTATCGTTTTCATAAACACTTATTATTATTAGCAGAAAGGTCTACACTATAAAAAATTATGCAAACTTACTGTGTAGTAATAATTTATTTTGAAGTAACAATTAACATTGTAATTCAGTCTAAAATTTACTATTTTGCTTTATTCGTACATGACAGTAAAGCTAAGGTGTTGTAAAAAAGAGGTCAGTTCTTTCTGATTGTTAACGAGATCTTCGTGTTAATGAAAATTAATACTATAACTCACGTCGGGTTGTTTATTTCATCTTCGACCCGTTCTGAACCACCTGTTGAGAAAACAGGAACACAATTAGTTTTGAATTAGATCTTAATGGCAAGTTAATATACGCAGTAGAGAATGGAAAAAAAGTTATCGGTTTGATCAAAAGGGATGATGCATTAAGATATTGATTTCATGATAGTGTTTAAGTCAAATCGTGAATTAGTTTGGAAGTTAGATACTTTTATAAAGAAGATATTTTATTAAAATTTAACTACTTATTCAACGTACACCTTAGGGCCACAAATTGTACTGTTCTTGTTACTTGCTTCATGTTTGTGGTTTTCTCTTTTAGCTCTGCCACATTATATAAACCTTCTTTCCACGACTGCTCATCAGAATTAAGGTCATGTTATCTATGCACTTCCTATGTGCCTACGTAACGCCCCTCTTCCCATAGTATTAATTATAAAAAAGGACGAAAATTTCAACATAAATTAATTTCAATTGTTTTCAGGCTCTATTGAGGACAACGTACTATACTTGTTGTAGCATATGACACCAACTCCTGCAAATATTGCCAAAAGAGCGACAACTCCTGCACCGATGAGAATCTTGGTAAGAATGCCGGTAGTTTTAGCTGTAGCAGGAAAAAAACTTTAATTAATCATTCATGAACAGAAGATTTATCAATTTAAAACATCTAAGTGAATGCAATTAAGCCAACTTTGCAGATTACATAATGTCTATGCACTGTGCTAAGGGTAAGTGATTTTGAAAGGTAAAGTTCACTCAGATAGACGCTATCCACTTTAAAAAAAAACTACCTTAGATTATTTCGTGAGATATAACCTCCAAGACAACTCAATGTACAATTATGAAGGTAACCATTTTTTTTTGTAAATCAATCACAACTCATGTGGTAATTAAGTTAAGATCCACATCAAAAATACATAGGAATGTTCATTTCAGTTTTATTGTAATTAGAGTTTTAGATGTTAATGATATGAATTATGATCAAAACATATCCAACATTCCTGTCCTTAGCGTTTCTCTAGAAACTGCAAAAGATGGAAGATTTTTTATCAGTGAAGTGGCAAGAGTTGCGCATATTATCAAGCTAGAATGTTTCATTTTCATAAGGTTGTCAAAAAGGAAAGCTAACACTTAATTGATCGATATGACAATTAAGAAAACCTGTTATAAAATTTATTCTCCCACAATGAGCATACCTTCGCAAAAAAGTCAAACTGACTTCTAAAAAGATATTATCGGCTTCATTCCTTTTGAGAGTGGGCAGAGTGGATGGTCGAAGATGACAAAAGAAATGATTTTTTAAAGAAAATTAAATGAAACGAGAACAAGGGGGTTTGTGCAGATTAGCAAGACTGCATTTTTATTTCAACATTTCTTGACCTATAATAATTATGTGTTCCATTCGTACTCTAATAAGCCAAAAATCACGGATTTGACCTTAATGGGCTTTTTGCTCTCGAGTGCAATGGTTTCCACAACATAGGACTATACTCACCAAAAATTCACCATTAATTGGAAATGTACCCTTGAACTACACAAGCCTTCACGATTTTATGATAAAAAGTTTAAGTTGATCAAGAAAATTAAGATAAAATTAAAACTACCTCAAATTATAAAGCAGGCGAACCTTTTATTTCCGGGAAGGTGTAGTTGTCCGAGCGAAGATTCGGTTTTCCAGGCCAGAGAAAATAAACTGACCCTCTATTGGTATCGAGAGTAGCTGTTTTGGTGTAGCTGAGGCGGTAAATATTCGAGGTTTGAATCTCACAGGAGCAAGCGTCACGGACTCCTTTTCGGTTTGTACATGATCCGGTGTCGGGGTCGAAGCCCATGCACCCCTGAGATAGAACAGGATGTTAAGGACGTTTAAAGATATTAATTTTTTTTAATTCATTTCGCTAATTTTTAAATGTTTTATTTCAATAATACTACTGGCTATACCAAATTAAAAAAAAAAAAAACTCATTCGATCGTACATTCATCATGATACCTTGTGTGGACAATAATTTAAATTTTTTTAACTGCTTTCTTTTTTATGAATAGCCAGCAAACAAGTGCTCTACGGTGGCCTCTATTTCTTTTTTGTGTTTTATACGGGAATTCATTGTTGAAAGTAACCAAGCAGCTAGATTGTTTTTTTTTCCACCCATGTATTAATCCTTATATATAAACTGTTAATTTTCCATATGAGGAACCTACCTTATGAGAGACACCAGAGATTGTTTTTCACCCATATAATTATCCGTAAGCTGAATAAGCTGATATTTCAGGCATGCAAAGATTATTTATAGAATTCTTATTAGCACCTTTAATGTTTCCATATGAGTAACCTACCTTATGAGAGACACCAGAGATTGTTTTTCACCCATATAATTATCCGTAAGCTGAAGAAGCTGATATTTCAGGCATGTAAAGATTATTTATAGAATTCTTATTAGTACCTTTAATATTTCCATATGAGTAACCTACCTTATGAGAGACACCAGAGATTGTTTTTCACCCATATAATTATCCGTAAGCTGAAGAAGCTGATATTTCAGGCATGTAAAGATTATTTATAGAATTCTTATTAGCACCTTTAATATTTCCATATGAGTAACCTACCTTATGAGAGACACCATCTGTTGTTGTGTAATAGAATTGTGGTACATTTTTTCCTATAAAAGCGTGGACCGAATTATTTCCAGACACCTCGAACTCGATCACTGAAGTGTCTTCTCCTGCCACGAGGAAACCTTTATTATTCTTGAAAGACGACTGGAATCTTAGAAATTTTATCTTGGCTGAAAAGGGTATGTTAAAAATGGTTTAATGATATCAAATGTTTTCTCTGCACTTTTTTAAGTGATAAAAGTGTTTTGGATCACAAAAAAAAACAACATTTGGAGAAACGACACAAACATAAAGACGTGTTAAAAACAGGTAGAAAAAAAAAGACAGCATCATAATTTTATGTGGCATTTGGTTAATCTATACCTCTAGGTTGCCTTTTAATTACAATGATTTCAAATAAATAAAAACGAAAAAAAATCATTCACATTCTTTATAAAATGGCAAAATGAAATTGTTTTGCTTTTTTGTGGCATTATTGCAGTTAAACAACAAAAACGGCAAATTCATATTAATTTGGTACACTGAAGTACAAAAAAGGACCTTTAAACAAATTTAAAAAAAAATCAATGTTTAGTTTTTTGCGGAAAAAAGTACCTTTTGGGCAAAATTAAAATTCACCATAATCAAAATAAAGAGATGCAAATATATTTGTATGTGATAAAGCAAGGCTATTTAAGTAGGAACGCTTTTTTGTTTTACGTCGAAAAGTTTAACGGGTGTAACTGGGGTTTTCGCATTCTAAATAAAACTGCGACGTCACTATCGTTCGTACGGCAACAGGTCAACCACTAACTTAGGCACGATCACCGATTTGACTTAGAGAATCGTGTGGGCTGAGAATTCGGTCTAGCATAGACTAACTAACTGCAACGGTGTAAAAAATGTAAGACTATCTATGGGTTCCTGAATTCTAAATATGTTTCCTCATTAATGTGCTTGATTTATTTTACGCACACGTTCAAAATGATAGGAAGAAAAGACATAACTAGGAGAAAAAAGTGTGAGGGAGAGAGAGAGAGAGAGAGAGAGAGAGAGAGAGAGAGAGAGAGAGAGAGAGAGAGAGACAGAGAGAGAGAGAGAGACAGAGAGAGACAGAGAGACAGAGAGAGACAGAGAGACAGAGAGACAGAGATAGAGACAGAGAGACAGACAAATTCACAAACATCTGAGGGTTCAACGGAAAAATAGGCTATGTAATATTTTGGTTAGCATCCGTATACTAAACTGTCGGCAGTAAATTCACACAGTATATTCCTATGATCAAAGAAAAAGGGTGTACGTTCTTATTTACAAAGTAAGTGGAACTAAATTAAAGATGTATGTGATACTTCAGTCTTATAGAAAACAATAAAAATATTGCATTTTTTCTGGGTTAAAAAGGCCTGTTTTTCTATTCAGCTCTTTAATTGTTTGAGCTTTTTTAGACCGTGGGTTGGAGCGAAGTATATCCGGGAACCAGACACAGGGAAGAGAATCATGTTACGTTTTAAGATGATTTGACCATTCCACTGAGTGCTTAGATCTAGTATTTACCACAAACTCACAATTTTAATCTGTTTTTCCTGGTTTGATTTACAAAGAAATGTGAAGAAATACTCACGGCATGCGGCTGAAAAAAGATGTTTAAGAATATTTTCTGAGAGATTGGGTAAGGAAAAAAAATGATATCTCTGAAACAATCCTAGCTGATCTGTTTAAGTTAATTTAAAAAAAAAAAAGAAATAATATCTTAACGTAAGCGTCGAAAACGAAATGATATTAAAACATGGGTCACTGGATAAAACTCAATCGCTTGCTGAAAGCAGAGAAAACCTGAAAATATAATTAATGAATCTATGTTTTTTGTTTATAATTAAACTTTTTATACACGCACTTTGAAAATAAAGCACATTTCAAATTCAGTGCTAAATGAGGATATATATATATATATATATATATATATATATATATATATATATATACACATAATTATCTATCTCTATCTATCTCGCTATCGATCTGTTTATATATTTATATATATATTTATAAAGTTGTAGAAGTTCTTATCTTAAATATCTCTTCATGCGACACTTGTGTTTCAAGATGAGGACGTGTGTTGAAGATGTTTGTTCTCTGCTCTTTTCAAGTTGACTGAGTGATACTCTGTTGTCGTCCGTACCTTATAATCTTAAGCTTTGTTTACTGATGAGGATTAAATATTCTATGTTGTCCACTAAAAAGATTAAATGATAAAAAAATCTTGACATTAAAAATGTTTAAAGATTACAAAGATATAGAAATGTATAATGTTATAGCGCACGCTAAACGATGTGTGAAGGACTATTAAAAAAACATAGACAAAACTAGTGACTTGAACATACCTCTTATTTCAGGTATATCAGATATTTTACTTAGAATTGGAGGCGGACCTGGCCATTCAAGCCAAACAGTCTGTTTACTCAAGTATAGGACGCTGGTTAAGTTTAAAGTAATCCGATAGGTTGTGGAGACCTTGATCTCTGTACATGAACATGTATTTGGCTGCCCTTTTCTATCCGTGCATGCATCATTCAGAATGTCAAAGGCGTTACAGGGCTGAAAATCGAAAAATATCAGCAAAGCAGATAACCATTCTCTACTTGCTCAAAGTAGTTCAAATCATTACAACGAATCAAAGGAATTTTACAAAAGGCGTATGCCCCGAATGATCAAAATGAATGTACACCTTACTTTTTCCCGTACAGGTTACTATTTTAATTAAGAAAACAACAACAACAACAACAACAAAAACAACAACAGTAAAAGACAGCAGCCTCTAATCCATCTCTATCAGAATTAGTTGGTATTAGATAACATTGATAAATATCTCCAAATTATAATAGGGAATTTACAATATAAATGAAATTTTCAAAGGTTTTTTCTTTAAAACCGAGGTTATGCGCAGCTGCAATGAAGTTTTCAAGAAGCAAAAACATATAAAACTATAATATGGGATGCTATATCCGAACTGGAAAAGGACAAAAAGAAAAAAAAAGTCAGATAGTCAAGAGTGATTTGCACTTAAATATAGAAAAAGCTAAAAGGTTGTTTTAATACGGGCACTTCCCTCAAGTAGACTACTTTTTAATCCTTATAGAAACGTGTGCTTTTGTCGCTAAATCTAATTTATGATGTACTTCTGTTCAAGATGTTGTGGAGGTCTCATACCATTTTAAAAGTTGATGTAAAATGGATTTATCAAATAATTGACGGAGAATGTGCGTCAGTACCATAAAGATAAAATACGAAGAAAACAAAAATTAGGTGAAGGAATAATACTTGTAACAAATGTTAGAGATGATTTAGAGCTTACAGTGTTAGGGCTACTACTTATTGTTGTAGTGTAATAAAACTTCGGTCCACGAACACTCATAAAAGGATAGGTAAAGTTATGGTCGGTTGCATCAACCTCAAGAAGAAAGAAATCTTTCCCGTGCACAAGATAATCACTGCTACAGCTGTTGGTGTACTCAAATCTAATGAAGGTAAAATGAGGATTACCTGAGGAAAATACGTAAGCATGATATGTTAAAAACGACTATTTACGTCACATAATAAAGAGTGTTTTCCAGACAGCTGATTGCATTATAGTTAAAAAAAAACCATTGAAATCTTGTACCTTCGGTTACTGCTATTGTCTACTAATATTTGTGAGCAGAATTTTTTTTTCTGTTGATGAGATTTCAATTTTGTAATATATGTATATATATATATATATATATATATATATATATATATATATATATATATATATATATATATATATCTACATATAAAATTTTGCAATGTGTTAAAACAACAAGAACGATTACAAATTTAACAAGTAATGGAATTAGAGTATTGAGTCATTTATATTTATATATAAAAGTATCGAAACATAATATGATCTCTCTTCTTTCTAACACATAAATAACGATGGTGTTTTATGGTAGGGGAGAGCCGAAAACATATGGTCAATCAAATTGAAAAATACATTAATCCATGTTTTAAAATATAAAATTTTAGTTTTCTAAAAATAATAATAAATCAAATATAGGATTGGAGTTTTCGCAATCTGGGAATTCCAAAACAATTGAATTGGAGTAGGAATAATTATTCTTATCATTCGTGTGTCTACTGCTTTTATTTGTTCATGAAAAAGATGAGAGGATAGATATTTCCTTTTACCAAATCTTAGTGCATAGCTCTAAATGTTGTTCATTGATCGTCGCTCAGCATAACAAATGTAACACCTATAAAGGCTCAGATTTTATGATGCCTTCCCGTATTTTTTAAAACCAGCAGTAGCATGAAATATTTTCTTGCTTTTGGAACATACAGAAATAGTAATGTGAAACGTTCATTTCACGCTAAATTTAATTAAAAAAATTTCTATAATAAACAGAAACACTCAAATAATGTACATTTTTTTTAACCAGCACTAGCATCAAAGATTTTCTAGGTTTTGGAACGTACAGATGTACGAGGGCATATTGATAAGTTTTGCCTCCAAGTCCATAACTTTGGAAATAATGAAGACAAACAAATGATACTTACACCAAATGAAAGGTCATTTTATTTAGCACCAGATGACATATCATTTTTCAACATAATCACCGTCCCGTTCGATACAGAGCCGCCACCGACGGACGACCTGTTAGGTGCCGTCAGCGAAGAAGTCAGCAGTCTTGTCTCTGCACCAAGAAAGAACAGCATTCTTCACATCTTCGTCTGTCTCGTAACGGTTGCCCTTGAGGTAATCCTTGAGTTTTGGAAAAAGGAAGAAATCGCTCGGAGCAAGATCTGGGATATAAGGCGGGTGCGGTAATGTACGGAGGCCTAAACGATCTAAAGCCGTGCGAGTTTCCAAACTTGTGTGAGGGCGAGCGTTGTCGTGATGGATGATGGAAACTTTCTCACTCCTTACCCGTCGCAACCTCGCTTTCAGTTCCTCCAGTGTGTTCACATATTTCGTAGAATTCACGGTGTTGCCTTGTTCCAAAAATTCTGTGTGAACCACACCCTCACTGTCCCAAAAGATCGTGAGAAGCACCATCATCCATCACGACAACGCTTGCCCTCACACAAGTTTGGAAACTCGCACGGCTTTAGATCGTTTAGGCCTCCGTACATTACCGCACCCGCCTTATAGCCCAGATCTTGCTCCGAGCGATTTCTTCCTTTTTCCAAAACTCAAGGATTACCTCAAGGGCAACCGTTACGAGACAGACGAAGATGTGAAGAATGCCGTTCTTTCTTGGTGCAGAGACAAGACTGCTGACTTCTTCGCTGACGGCATCCAACAGGTCGTCTGTCGGTGGCGGCTCTGTATCGAACGGGACGGTGATTATGTTGAAAAATGATATGTCATCTGGTGCTAAATAAAATGACCTTTCATTTGGTGTAAGTATCATTTGTTTGTCTTCATTATTTCCAAAGTTGTTGACTTGGAGGCAAAACTTATCAATATGCCCTCGTATTAATATGAAAGAGATTCTACATTTTAATATTCGGCATAAAGTGATAAATCTATCGTAAACAGAAACATTTCAATAATGTACATACTTAAAGTGTCCGTTAAGAAGAGAATTAGCAAAACAAAGCACAATACACCAGACCATGGTTGAGCGCGACCCATGACTGTGGAGAAAACATTGAACTTACGATGATACTCTATGACTTTTTGTTTTGTTTTCGCTGTCCTTTAAACCCCGAAGGTTTGAAGTAAAAATGCTAGTATGATTTATTTGATAAGTGTAAGGAAGATATAATTATTTTTCAACACTTTTTATGTTGCAAGCTTCAAAATGAAACTTGAGTCATTAAAAAATAACCTTTAAAGTCTGGATATTTATTTTATCTTATAGCTTTCTTGGGATAAAGAACACTGAAAAATGGTAAAATAATACGTTTATTAAACATTAGTCGGATTTTTAAGATCCGTCTCCTTTTAACCTTCTTCCTTTCATTTAAACTATTCTCTGGCTACCATCAACAACTTTGTGTGTGCACGATTGATCTACAAAAGAGATATAAATACGTTTTGCTTGTTTATGTTTATCTAAAAAGACTATATTTTTACCTTTAATATTACTCCTCTACAAAGTGGTATTCTTTTAAGAGGAAAGATAAATTTATTTTTTTATAAAGTTGGATCCTTTTGAATCAGGCAGCCAATTTATGCGATTATGAAAGTTACAAAAAATACAACTTTTTTTCGCAACGAAAACAAATCTAGAGTGATTTGTCTTCACTATTAGTGAAACATTGAGTAATCTTAATTGTTTCTTTATGAAATGCATCGTGCTGTTATTTGATCTAAATATCTAACTCGGATCGACTAAAGATCTTTATTTGTATAGTTTTATCCTGTTGTTTTATGTTTGTATTTGAAGTCTAAAAACTTAGCATAGTTTACATTGTGAGAATGGTGTCCTTGTACGTTTGTATTCAAGATTCTTCTCGAATCTACCACTTAGTTCTGACATAATTTGAATATTCTTCATTAACACTATTATCGTTTGGTGTGTCATTAGTCATCCAACCTCTAGTTTATGAGTCAACCTCCTGTTTAATGAAAACTAATCTCGACTCGAGTAAACAATATCGACTGTTATTGTTTGCAATTCCTGCAAGCAGACTTCAGTGTTTTTTCCACAGATGAGTCGTATGATTGTCTGTGTATATTATTTCATACCCCTGGAAAAAAAAGCCAAATAGGTTATCAAATATATTACACCAGAGGCTCTTTGGGGATAAAATCTGCAAGGAGTTTAGCGCATTGGTGAATCTTAAGATCTAGAGACCTTGACAAGACCGATGGTATATTAGGTTCTGGAATCTAGCAAAAGTACTGAGCTCCTTTTTTCGTCTGATCTTAGTTTAAATCTAGAGTCAAATTCGCTCAAGGCCAGTTCTGTGTTCTATTTACCATAAATGTAAATTTACAATCTTCAGCGTTCGTTTTTGCGTGCATGTGAGTGTTCTAAGCCTCTCCATTTTAATCTTGTAAACTTGGCTGATAAAGCTTCATGATGTTTTTCATTTAAGAAATTAAAGAAATAGCTGAAGAGCTACTGTTGCGTGAAGGAAGGAAAAGAAGAAAATCAAATCTGAACAAATGAAAATGTTGGGCATTTTATAAGATGAGAGAGAACAGAAAGATACAGAAGCTAGACTACAAGTTGAAACGGAGCTGAGAGAAGTTAAATTTGAATCTAAAAAAGAAGAGAGAGAAGCTAAATTAAAGGTTTAAAAGGAAGACAGAGAATATAGACTGCAAATGGTTTAAGAAGAGAGAGAAACTTAACTAATCGCTAAGAAGGAAGAGAGAGAGAGTGTGTGTGTGTGTAGTAAATTTAAAAATAGAGAAAATGAAGACACAGTTAGAATATATAAAGATACAAGCAGAGGAAGGTTAGCAAACTGAAAGCAACCCTCTATATCAGGCGGTACTCGACAGCTCGAGAGGGAGAGGATTGAAAAATCAAGAAGCCTAAATTATCGGCCTTTGAGGATAGGAAAGATGATCTTGATTCTTGGCTACTTCGGTTTGAGCGATTCGCCAACTCAAGAGGATGGCCTAAAGCAAGTTGGTGCATATCGCTATCAGCACTATTGACAGAAAGATAATTAGAGGCGGTTTTTCGTCTTTCTTTTTTTACAGAGATATAATCTGACAGAAGACGGCTATGGGCAACAATTTCTAACTTTCTCACCAAGGGAGGAAGAGAATCCCAACATGTTTACTGTCAGACTCAAGACATACATACAGTTATGAATAAAATGGCTAAAGCAGACATGAGAGGTACTCAAAGACTTGCGTATAAAAGAGCAAATCCTTGACGCACGCCAGGCTTATTTGTCTTCATATCCACAGGAAAGGAATCTAGCGGACCTTCATGACGTAGCGGGATCAGCTGATCTGTCCGCCATGTCCCCAAGGAACCCAGATGATCCTGACATGACAATCAATGTGTGTGCTGTAACGACTAGGGCTCAAGCAAAATAGCTCCTAATTTTACCAGATGCAATGAAGCACACAGAGTGTATCAGGGAGAGCTGACTTCAGACGACGAAACAATCAAGAAGCCAGGTGAGACAGTCATGTCTCAAAATCATGCGGGCAGGGCATAATTAATTGACAAAAGAGACGTATCCACAGTTTATAATGATGCGACCCGCTGTTGGACTAACGTACAGGTCGTTCTCCCAAAAAGTCTAAGGAAAAACCTCATGTCTTTAACCCATGATGCAATCACTGGATTAAGAATTAATCTTGAATTAAGAAGACCAGTGATAAGATAATGAGCAGCTTCTTCTGGCCACGTATGCACAAAGACATGTACAAGAACCAGCAAGTAAACCGGCCATCGATAGATTAAGTTTTTTTTACACTAACATATTATGCTACAAGATTTCCATATTTTGTACCGAAAAAATCTTTCGTAACACAAAACACAATTAATGTCAAACTGTATGAAGTAAGTGTGCAGGCTCCTTGGTGTCAAACAATGCACAACTACACCATATCACCTAATGTATAATGGCCTTGTCGAAAAGTTCAATGGCACGTAATAAAAATGTTGAAGAAGCTGTGCAACGAGAAACCAAGAGATGCTTTAATGCTCTTCCTTTTGCATACAGGGAAATGCCTCAGGACTCAACTGAGCTTGCCTTGTTGGAGCTCATATATTGTTGGGCCGTAAGACCTATACACGTTTTACGTAAATTATAGATCTAAAACAGGAAGTGAGGCCAAACTATCAGTACATGTTTGACCCACAGGAGCTTTGAAATTAGCCAAGGAACAGGTTGAATCGTTTCAAGCGAGGGAGAAAAAAATTCTTTGACAAGAAAACAAAGGCTAGTCGTTCTAGTCCTGGCGACAAGGCGCTAGTCCTCTTTGTGACTGACACAAATCAGTTTTCTTTTATTGAAAAGAACCTTACGATATTATCAACACAATGTGCGCGAAGAACGGTAGTAATCGTATTTGCATCGATTTCTGACGTCTCAATAAGATTACTGTTACAGACCATCGACCCATTCCCTCGTCGACCGAGTCTTTACTTGTATGAGCGAAGACAAGTAGTTCTACAGGCTCGACCTGACTTTTCGTGGCGTTGAGTCCACATTAAGAGTTCCTCCGCATCCATTCGGGATGGTAAACTCCATCATGACCATAGCAATAGCAGTGTGATGACTTCTGAAGGAAATGGACAACGGGGTAGAGTACATTGATGATTTACAGTTGCCTACCGAAATGATGAAGGAAGAGTTGCAAGTCTTAGGAGAACTCTTCAAGCACCGAAAGCGGCTAGACCAACAATGTGTGAACTGGGCGCCACACAAGCCGATTTCCAAGGTCACAGTGTTGGAAAAAAAACGGTTGGTTCATATGTCTTCAATGTTGAGAAAGTGGAAGACGCTCCGAGACCGAGCTTCAAGAAAGAGATTGGTTCCTTTTTAGGTTTAGTTGGTTATTATCAACCCTTGATCCCTAAATTTGCTGCATTTGCTAAAAACTCTATCAGATCAAGTAAATGCCAGCCTGACAAAGTTGTGCATGGAGATTCCCATGAAAAGTCGTATGCTTCATCACAGCAAGCTATAACTGATGCTCACCGGTTTTAGAAAAGAAGCACTCTGGTGTAAGGCTTGAAGCCATGATGCAGTCTAAAGAAATGTTTTGTATGTAAGTCTTCCAACTTGTAGTCTGTCGATCAGTGAGTCAGTCAGTCACACTCTCGTGTATGAGTCAACGTAGTGTTTATGAAAGACAGTCTGGTGTACAGTAAGCAACATTGAATATTATTGTTGGGATTCAACAGTTCAAAGTTCCTACGATCGGGCTTCGGCGTTATTTTCTACTGAGGAATCGTGGGATTAGCTGTGAATATTTCATACCCCAGACAAGCGGAGTCAACAGACTACCAAATCTGTTACAATAATTATACTTAGATATATTTATACCTTGTGATGACAATTATTTTCAAATAAACGGCATAATTATCTAACTCGTGCATTGATGTAAAATATTGAAATTTATGGTGTCCATATCATGTCTTACCACCTTGGTTCTTAGATACACAAGATTACTAGATCTAGATCTAGATCTTTTTCTAGAATATATTTTATTACGTACATTTTTTGAGTTTATTTATTATCATTAAAGTAAATGATCTTGTTTTACTTATTCTGCCTGACTAAATAATACAATATTGCCAATAATAACTAATTGTTAAATGTCATCAGACTTCAAATTTCAACAAACTGATGTTTTTGAAGAGATGCGGTACGTTTTTGTCAGTTAAAAATAGTGCATCCGCTCAATTACATCATCTACAGTTCTCTAGAGAAAAACACATTTATTTAGAGAGTAAGAAAAAGTTTTATATTATGACGTCAATGTAAAAATAATAAAAAAAATAATAGTCTGGCCTCTTGTTATCATGCAAAGAAACTATCAAATCTGTTTACAACGACATCCTCCTGTATGTTTAACTCTAAAATTCTTGTGAAGCGAAAGGACTAAAGTAAAGTGCCGCGATGTTCATTTATATCCACACGTTCTATTGCTAATCAAATTGAGGCATTCATGATATCTACGTTTTCATTTATATTCATGTTTTGTTGTTAATCAAATTGTGGCATTCGTAGTTTCTACATGTTCATTTATGGACATGTTATATTGTTAATCAAATTGTGGCATTTATAACATCTACGTTTTCATTTCTCTATATGTCCTATTGTTAATCAAATTGTGGTATTTATAATATCTACATGTTCATTTACATACATGTTTTATTGTCAATCAAATTGTGGCATTTATAATATCTACATTTTCATTTATATATATATATATATATATATATATATATATATATATATATATATACTTTCTATTGTTAATCAGATTGTGGCATTCAAAATATCTGCATGTTCATTTACATGCATGTCTTATTGTTAATCAAATTGTGGCATTCATAATATCTACATGTTTCATTATTTATATATGCCTTTTCTTTTTTTGGCTTAGTTCACAACTAAGTTTGACTTTTTGGTTTCTTATATTAAAACAGATATACCGCAGGATCTTGATTACTAAAGATTTTTATCTTGCCAAGTTGTCTTGTGCTTACGGTAAGATCTAGAAGCAAAAATAAACAAACAAACCCCCCCAAAAAAAAAACAGCAACAACTGTGTTTTGAACACGTTGCTTCTTTAATGATCACGACTTTAAACATTAGTCCATATTTCTAAATCTAGATCCATAAAATCTAAACGTAAAGTAGCTTACTTCTTCTCCACATATAAGAACAAATCCTGTACGCGTTACAAGAATATTGCTGCTGATCCACAAAGAAAAATGTTCCCTTTTCTCCCTTTTACTGCTTTTTATATTTTTTCCTGACAATATTTTTACGCAGTTCTTTGTCTCTCCACATGTAATTTTTTCCTAGTCATAACATCCTAACATATCATGCAAATCCATACTATCTAAATTACAGCAATTTTTCATAATTTTTTTCGCTAGATAAGTGCATGTTTAAAAAAACTCACCATGAAATGGTTTCAAGTAGCGTCCGTTTTAGTAATTTTGGGCGCAGTTTATTACATCTCATGAAGTCCTGAAAGTATAGAAAAGGTTTTTTCTAGACATTTAAGACAAGCATACAATGCCGCTAATGACAAGCTTCTAATTTAAAAGACACAATAAAAGAGTTACCCTCTGATGCTGAAGACAGACTCAAATTAAACGATGTTGCTTCTTAAGTAAAAACTTTCGACCGCAAAAGACAGTTTTAAAGACCTCACTTCAGGTGTCCTGGACAAACTCAAATTAAAAAGACGTCGCTTCTAACGTGAAAGACAAACTCATGAGCGCAACACTGAAGGACTTTACTGCAGATGTGAAAGACAAACTGAAATTAAAGGACATCGCTTCTAATGTGAAAGACAAAATCAAGAGTGCATTTGATAAAATTGGAAAACGTGATCTTGAGGATTTCAAGGTAAAAGTTTATACTTAGATCAAACAAAAAGGATAAATTTAAAGCCTCAAGATCTTTCCATTCATTCAATGTTGGTGCAACATAAAAAAACCTCAGATATCTTTTTTTTTTAAACCGAAACAAACGAAGAGCATGTGGGAGAAAAGTAATGTCTATCATATTATCAAACTATCAAAATTAATATCCAAACACAATCGGAAATTTTCTGTTTTCTTGAATTTTTTTTTTAGTTCACAGTTCAAGATCCTATCCTTCTCAAAATAAACATATTGTTATCTGTTCCAGCATTAACGAATTCAAAACTGATTTTTACTTTGAACAACTGAGTAAAATACTATTTGTTTTTCAGTTCATATGCTTCTTTACTTATCAATTTTTCTAAAATAGTTAAATAAAAAAGATACATTTGTTTGACAAAAAAGAAGGTGCGATATGGAATAAATTTTATTCCTTTTTTTTTCTTTTTTTTCTATTTTCGCTTTATCTTATTTCCTTAATTTTTAATTTCTAGACGACTTTGAGGGAGATTTGACAGATCTAGTGCCTCTGATTGACTCTGGTATCACCAAGGCAGCCTGCCTGATGGAATGCAAATTTTAAGCGATGGCCATCCTCGGGCAAGATGCAGAACCCATAACATTCATGGGGTGCCCTTCATTTTGTAAGCAAAATTTGAGTCAGACTTGTAAAGGTTAAGTTTACCTACCAAATCAGTTAAATATGTAAAAATATTTATTATGAAGTAATGTTCTACAGACCTTAATTTTGTTTTATATTATGAATATAGACGATAAAAAAAGCTTCAGAGATAAGGCAAATGCACCACTACTAATTTTCTCTCGTTATCTTTACTCTCAGAGCTCTAGGCAAGCTTGAGGAGCTTGTAGATTCGTCTCTTTAGTGATCTCGTGATTTCGAAACACGATATCTGCGGTGTCAAAATGCGAATATGTATCAACGTGTTTTAGATCTTATCCGCTTTTATTTTTTTTAACTGCAGCCACAGTTTTTTATAGTCAGATTTTATATTATTTTCCCTTTATGCCTCACGATAATTAATTAAAAAAAAGCTTGAAGGCTATTCTTATGCCCAGTCGGGGCAACGTGAATTTTGTCGTTTTCTTTATTTCTTTCCTCCCGTTTTGAGGTCTTGCCTTATGTGGTATAATCTTCAAATGCTCCAGTTATTTGTCGTGTTGACGTATCTCTGCGATTGACACATAGTTTGAGCGAAACGCTCCAGTTATTTGTCGTGTTGACACATCCCTGCGATTGACACATAGTTTGGGCGAAATGCTTCAGTTTTTTGTCGTGTTGACGTAACTCTGCGATTGACACATAGTTTGGGCGAAATGCTTCAGTTTTTTGTCGTGTTGACGTATCTCTGCGACTGACACATAGTTTGGGCGAAATGCTTCAGTTTTTTGTCGTGTTGACGTATCTCTGCGATTGACACATACTTTGTTTGAAATAAATCGAAAACGTGCAACGGAGCCCCTTCTCTACGAAGCTAATGGCTGTGACACTGTTACTGTTTTGTCCTACTAAAGTTATTTATAGATATAAGCCTAAAATCAAAAGGATTGTTTTAAAGGCAATGAGACACATGGTGCTTTGGACCCTATTCTACAGACATGCGCTTTCCTACGTTTGAAATTACATAATACTAGTAGAAGATTAAAATATTTGATATTTTTAGTCTGTTTATAAAGCAATGAAAGTTATAAAACAAAACCTGCTATTCAGTACTCCTAGGGAAAGCAAAAATATTCATGTAGGATTTTAAAAGGGTATCGAAGTCAAGCGCATATAAAATCAAATTACTGAAATTGAAAAGCTAAATGCGCTTTTTCTCCTAAAAGGAGTACTAGCAATACTTTGTGGTATATTTGGATGACACTCGTTCTGATAGTATTGTAGAACTATATGTTTAAAGCATTCTATGTAATCATTACATCTTGCTTGATCTTATCTTTTTTTCACGGTCTTCTAATCAGACAAATATACCGGTTTGGATCCCAAGAAAGCTTGGCCTCGGCCGGCATGGGAAAGTACGTGTACTGAGATCTTGGGAGAAATTTTAGATACATCTTGGACCGGAAGAAGTAAGTTCACATTTTATAACTTATGGTACACCCGATCTTGTTAATGTTCAACGCACTTAACGCACTGCTACCCTGGAAAGGAAATCTTTTATTTGTGAAAGGAGTGTTTCCATGGAAGTGAGTAAAAGTCTGTCTCTCGGTCGTCGGGAATAAAACAGAATTACTGACAGACAAATTCGCCTTCCTATTGAGTGGTCTGAATTTAGATCCATTCTTTCAAAAGGCAAAAAGATAGCACATGCATCAATTATGGAAATCACATACTACTTCACCGAAAAGTTTACGAAGTCAATACCCAGGACTACAAACTGCCAACTACATTGAAAGAACTACAAAAACACTCGACAACAAAATATTGAAAAAAAAAACAAAGCGTGACGAAGAATGATGCTGTAACGTTCGATTTAATTAATTAATGTCATTAAAAACAAAATTGATAAACTTATTTACAACTTATCAACTTCCTTTGTCGTACAAAAAGTAAGTTCTACCCAAACTAATGCAGTCCTTTTCAATATGAAGAGAGAGATACCATGAATCACTTACGCAACAAACATAACTACTGATATAAATAAAACAAAGTTAAAAAGCAATAGATATGATTTAAAAGGTAAAAAGGAAAACTTTTTCAACTTTATTACAAAACTAAAAACAAATAGGCAAAAATTCAGAAGAAATAACAACCAAAAAAGAGCCAGTCTCGTTTCACCATGATTTAATCCGAAAAGAACTCAAAGCGGGAATATGAAGTCCATTAACCATTGACAATATAAACACATCATACAGATATGCCTGTCTCAGGCACTAATTTAAGAAAGACTAAGCACAGAGCATCACCACCGTTGACCTTAAATCAAAATCATCCAAGAAAACAGCTAATGAGGTCTAAAATTTTTAGAGGGGTTAAACCCGATATTGAGGCATGATTATTATTTCTTATTCCAAAAAAGTATAGCTAGGGAAAAAGCCATAGCAGCAAGTCCATGACAACAGCCAAAAAAGAAAGGTAGTATTAAGGTAAACAAGTTTGGTATAAGAATTGGCATAGTAACAGAATCAAAGCTAGAAAAGGCAGAAGAAAGTGGAAATAGAACAATCACAGAAAATCTTTTTCGATGTTTGAAACTTGAATAGATCGACCAATTTTAAATTTGACAATTGTAACTTGAAGTGGCTTACATGGAGAGATAAAAAGTTTGGCAAACAAAATAACGAAAAGGTAGAAATAAACAAATTAGATTATATATTTGGCTTTATTTTAGAAAGTCTTTTGCAAATTAATTGTTTCTTAGTATTTAGGTTATAGTTAAATCAACTAACTCCTTCAACTATTGGACAGGAGATTTTGAAATAAGATTGAGTTTTGATCCGAAATGTAGCACAGCTGTTTTGAGACTTTTATCAAAATTAGTTTAACTTGTGGAGAGTGATGTGTGAACATTATGCCATACACATCCACTTTGTAAGTCACTTTCTTTAAATTCTTAGTCTCCGCAGATATTACGAGAGTTTGGAGCTTATGTTTTTCTCGACATGATGGTGGCAGGCAATGAGTGTAGACTGGACATGTTGACAATCGAGAGCAGAAAACTGTATAGCTTATAAAAGCAATGCAAGAAGATCTTATCTCAGTTTTATAATAGTGCATTGGTTAAAATTTGAAAGTTTTCTCCATCACAAACAGCGGTGTATATGGCTTGATTTAAGAAAAAAAAATACTGATCGGAATTCTTAGAGGTTTAGATTTAAAAAAAAAAAAATTCTTTTTTGGTGCACAAACTGTTTCCCAGAACTACTTATAAAAGCATAAAAACGAAAGCTGTAAAATTTCATTCTGAAAATTCAAAAAAAAAAAAAATCACAGACTTAATTGTTAGCTACATCAAGCGTTGGAAATGTCAAAACCCAAGAGATGGAAATCTAAAAGAACAAGTGAAGATGTTATCGCAATCTCTTCATCTTTAGATAATATAAAGTTAGGTGAAATAACCGATATGAGTTTCGAGAATCTTCCAAACACTGCAACGCCAATAAAAGGATTTCTAATATCAAGAAAATGAATTAATTTTTTTACGATTTGATCATTACCTCAGCCTACAAAAAATTAATGTAAATCTACAGCTATGCTCTGACGATCCAAATCAAATGTCTTGTTTTGGTTAATTGTTAGTTAATATATCTATTTTTTTCTAACATTATTACTTAAATTAATCATTGAAAAAAAAAATAAAACTAGAAGCAAGATTGATTTCAAAGTTAAAGTTGTGAACACCCAAAACATAATCTTAGTGCGGAAAACTATTTGGTGTATTTTTGCAATTTAAAATTTTATCAAAGAAAAAAAAAAACACAAAGGAAAAATATGATGACTGATCAAAAAAACAATCTGATCTGGAAAACAGATAAAAATAAAAACAGTGACCAAAACATAGTACAAAATATTGACATACAATGCAAACATATAATAGTTTTTCCGTTTATTTTTATGGTAAACGTTTTACTGTCTCAGTTATGAAAAGGTGGTCGTTTCCAGCTCTGGAGTCATGAAACCACATGTGTTTTGTCAACTCTACTGCCTAGATCTTGATACACGCCTCAAGAGCCTCGTTCTTATCATGGTGGCACCAGTATAATCAGATTGTATTTGCATAAAAACATATTAACCTGATATAGCGTTGGTTTTTAATATTTATATGATTAACAGTTCTAGCTAAATTTAACGTTGCCGCAAGTCCGGATCTGAGAGATCCCAGCTGAATTTGAGCAACGGTAAAATGGTAAACAACATTCAAAAAGTATAACTTAAAGAATTTTATTCTTCTTACTTCCCTTACAAAGGAAAAAAAAAAGATCATGATGGCTGAGGCTAATATTCGTTCGTTCCAGCCACTAAAAATAGATGTTAAGAACCTGGCTGATAAATTCCAGAAGAGGATAAGGCAACTGTAAACTTAAATAAATGCTTCGGATAGCACAAATAAGACAACCAAAACCTAGACTGCTATAATTCTAGAGGCAATTGATGTGTTCGATCATTCTAAGTTTGACAGGGAGAAAGAAAGTGACAACCCTAATTAGTCTTAAGCAAACTAGAACATTACAGTTATCCCAGAAACAACAAGTGTTTGCAGTGATACCGGTCCTGGATTTGACTTTGTTAACGCCATTTGATAATTCATCACTGAATTGAAATGTCAAGCTGATAAAGAGCTGATTTTCGAGAGAAAGAAATGATAAGAGCCAAATTCATTCTTGCTGTTCCAAAGCACCTTAAAGAGAAGCTCCTGAGAGAGTCACGCATAATCTGGAAGAAAACAACTGATATTTTCCAGGCTTATGAGCAATCCTCTAAAAAGTTTAAGACAATGAAAAATGAGAAAATCGAGAGAACTGTAAAAGGGAATAAGCCTATTGTTAAATACTAAGCTCATATGCAATAAACCCAAAGAGCAGAAATCGCTGCATTTCAGCTCAACCATAAAAAGAATGCAGATTCTGCGGCACACGACATTAGCCCAGTAACGCCAAATGTCCAGAATGGGGTAAAACCTGCAGTGACTGCAGCTGATGAAATCAGTATAAATGAAAATGCAAAAAGATCAATGCAGTAGCCGAGGAGAAGAGCTCAAACCGTAGCTCAGATAATGGACCATGGCTGAGTACGATTGACCAATGTAAGAAAAGAGCCACACCAGGCTTCACAGTCAATGACATATGGATGCAGCAGATGCAGCATCAGATGTAGACAAATCCATCAGAATTTGTAAGAAAGAATCAGGTCACAATGTGGAATGTATCCAAATTTAGACTTTTAGGTAGACAACAATAATAGTGTCAATAATAGTGTTGAATATTAAAAGAACAAGTCATAGACTTCCAGTAAAATTTACCGGGGTGAAGAAGAACTTGAATTCCCTCTTTGGTCTAAAAATGTCAAGATTCAGGATCAGGACAATCAATCATGAAAAATATTGCTGCAATCACAGAGGCGCCAGTTATCCTCAGAAAGGCCAACCTGAAAACAGACCCAGAATTAAGACTATAGATTCTACATTGGGTAAAATATCTTATGCTTTAGCGAAAAAGGTCATTGAAGAGCTCGACACTTTGATTAAGAGGGGAATATTGTTCGAAACAACAGAACCATCGGGATGGATACGTGGGATGCAAACAGGGCTAATCGACATATATAGAATATTGAATGTAGAAGATGACATTCTGGTAACTGGTTTAGGCTCTACAGAAAATGAAGTGAAGGAGGATCGTGACAATAAACATGATTTACGTGACAATAAATATGATTTACGTGACAATAAATATGATTTACGTGACAATAAATATGATTTACGTGACAATAAATATGATTTACGTGACAATAAATATGATTTACTGAAAAAACCATGCAAAGACTAAAGTATCAGGCTTAATAAGGAAATAGAGAGAGAGAAAGAGAGAGAGAGAGAGAGAAAGAGAGAGAGAGAGAGAGAGAGAGAGAGAGAAAGAGAGAGAGAAAGAGAAAGAGAGAGATGGATGGTGAGAGAGGGGAGGGAGAGAGAGTGGGAGGAGAGAGAGACAGACAGACAGACAGATAGACAGACAGAGGTTGTATTCAGATCATGTGATAAGATCAGTGATTAAAAAAAAATGCGCATGATATCAGGAAAGCGGAGGCGAAACGTAGAGATGGGAAATCCAAAAGATGTCCACGTCGTGAGGTGTTTCTGCACAATGGTTAAAATACCTTGCTGCAAAACTTCTCAGCAAACTCTCTGATAGAGAAAAAAAACTCTTAGAGAACTCACAAAGAAAGGGACTAATTTTGCATGTTCCACGGAATGTAAAACGGCTTTCAAAGATATCGAAGATCTTTATGCAAAAACACACGTCTTACAATTCTTCAACCATAACAAACCTGTAGAAGTTCAAAAGAAAATAGGTAGAGTGCAGCTCCAAACTATACCAAACAAAACAAAAAATGTGTTTTATTTTTGATTTGTACATTTTGGAGCTGCACTCTATTTTTTTTACGATGCTTCACAACTACACGCAAAGCTCCACTGCGGCATTCAATTTAATTGACCCTAGAAATTCAAGTAGACAGCAGCAAAGATGGTTTCGGTACATGCCTCCTGCAAGATGGTCAACCAATTAAATTTGCATCAAACTCTAAAAGAGACTGAACAGTAATAGGCCCAGAGAGTGAATGAGATATTAGCTGTTGTTTGTTTGATACCAAGCGATTCGGGCAGAAAATCTATTTCTCAACAGACCATCAACCTCTGGAAACCGTGATCAAAATGTCTGTCAGTGAACCATCAAGACAGCTCAAAAGACTGATAAAGAAGAATAACCGATATGGATTCGATTTGACGTGGGTGAAGGGTAGCTCTCAGATACTTTATTTCGAGCGGTAATAGATAAAATTAGAACAGATGAACCAAAAGTGCTAGAAAAAAGGGGAAACATGTCAGATACACTGCTGGAAAAGCTGAAAATAGGGACGATGAAAGACTGGGTTATGAAAGTTCTAGTAGATATCCGTTTTGAGTAGCCACACAACCAGTCTGGCCCCCTATTACCGATAATTTTTTGCATACAAAGAGACAGTTAACAATGGAAATAAACTCATCACAATAGGAGAGAAGTTTGTGATAAAAAAGTCAATGAGAGATTAAATAAAGAGAAGAAAATGACAGCATGCTAAGAGCAAGGCTCACTGGATTTTTTGCCTGATATGAGTGCTGAGATCAAGCAGATGTTGATGTGTGTGACGGTTATGAACAAATGAAACCAAGAAAGTAGAAAGAAACGCTGGTTCAACATTGGACAATTACCATGTCAAAACTCGGATCTGAAGTTTTATAAGTTAAGGGTAGACAATGCCTATTGCTAATTGACTATTTTTTTCCAATTTCACCGTAGTCGATTACTTGCAACTTCAACCTCAGTATCCTTGACTGTAACAAAGAAATCAGCTATGGAATGTTAGTGACTGATTGTAGAACACAGTGCTCGGAGGATTTTTTTTAAAAAAAAGCACAGCACAACGCATGTACGATCACGAGGATCAACACGAGGCAACTCTGGAGCTGGGCAATATTCAAGACAAGACGGGACCATACTAGCAAATATCTTGTTTCAAAGAGAAATCAGAACCCTTTTTTCTAGGGATCAGAAAGATGGAAGATAATCATAATCGTGATAGGGAGAGAAAATTAAGACACGAATTCAACATGAAAAGACAATTTGAAAAATAAATTATGTCAAAGATATAAATGTCTCTGCACAGACATCATGTCGTGTACTAACAAAAACCTTTACCATTTCATAACCAGATGTTGCAGCATTGTTTAACGCCACACAAAAATAAGCATAAAATTGCCAGCACTAGAACGACAAACAGCCTGTTCTGTGTTTTATGTGATTCTGTGTATAGAATTACAAACCAACAACACCATAACGCATCCCATACTGCATTCAAATTATAGAAGTCACAAAAAGCACAAACACTCAGTCAACATTTTGTTTAGAAAATAAACATGCAAGTTAAAAAACATATTTCTCCCTCCGCACAAGAGAACATAATCAGCTGATGCCAGATGCGACTGATGATATCCAAACCTAAAGAAATCTTTGGAAAAAAAAAAACTGACAAAAAAACAAAAAAACAACCCAAATCAAAACAAAAAAGGACATTTTTACATAAAAAAAAAATGGATTTTATTTCATAGATTGCAATTATTGCATCCAGTTAAAAACATTTTACAAAACCTACTTAAATGAATGGGGCTACCGGAAGTAATTTTCAAGATTAATAACTTTAAAAATAGAATTACATTACATTATTAGAGTTTGAATAGCTTCAATCACGATATACACTGCTTTTTCTCTTAGAATCATACGATCGTAATCCTTTGTTTTATTGCATTTCTTGTTAATTAAAGCTATGGCTTAGTATTTTATGTAGGGTGACGTTGTAGATAGAGTCCGGGAATTTATAGTGCATACAAAAATCCTTGCTATTGTTGTTACTGTCAACATTTTACTGAAGTATGAACAGGTGCCTCGTTATCTCATTCATTTAGATCATGATAAACACCTTGTCTGCCTAGTTCTTAACTCGAAACGCACGAAAAATTTTATCTCAACACGTGTTGTATTTCTGTCGAGAAGACTGCCTTTAACATAAAAATCGGTCAATGATTTTTTGAAAAAAAAAAGAAATAGATATTAAGAGTTTATGTTTGCAGCTGACGCTCGATCATCCGTTCTTAGTTTTAAATTAACTATGGAGATTGCATTGTGAAAATAAAGGCTTCATTGCGTTCCCAAGTCGTGGAGATTTTGATATACATGCATTGCAGAGACCAGCACACTTTCGCGGGGAGAAAGTGAAAAAAGCATTCTCTTTGTTCTTGTCAAAGATACTCTACAGCCGTAGCTCAATAAAAACGTGTGCATTTCGCTTTTGTATTCCCTGAAAACAGCTGTTTCTTATATTTAAATAAAAATCAATACTCTTTCCCTCAACGAAAGTTATTTTTTTTTTAAATCAACCTCTAAACCAAAGGAAAAATGAAAAAAGGTTTTGTTCTTGACTTCTGTTTTTCTAGAGACCCTGCGATTGCATTCTCAATGCAAGATGCGTATCCACGCTCGAAAAGAGTAAGAAGTTGTGTATAATGTCAAAACATGAAAAAATATTCTGACCTCGCGCACGTCAGCAACAGTTACTTCTGGGAATCGCCATCATGAATATGGGCCTTGCATGTCAATTTTTTCCTCCAACATTAAAATTTTATCAATTTTCGTTGCAGAAACTCGCACACCTTCGCGAGGAGAAAGTGGGGAAAAAAAAGCATTCTCTTTGTTTCTGTAAACCTTTCTGCACTTTTTCAGCCTGCTTTTCATCTTTCTTTATCAATTCTTTATGCTTGTTTCGTTTATCATTCTAAATTCTACAACACTTTTGTCTTTTGATACGAATAAACATCCTGCTTTTACGTTGTTTTCAATTTTATTTTTTTCCCATTTACAGCAAAATAGGTTTTCTTCCAATGTATCTGGAGCGGTTCTCTGATAGTCCAGTACCCTTTCATCTTCGGCCTGGAAATATTCCAAGAGTGTATCCATGAAAGCAGGAGATGACCCAATGATATTATTATATTATGGATAAAAACAGAAAAAAATATTATGTATCTTGATGTTGATTTCTGAGGTTTTACCAATCAAGATTTTATTTTAACTTACGAAAATGGTGCTCGAAACATAAAGTGTTAATAACAACAAGAACAACAATAACAAAAATAATAATAAAAATACAAAAACTAAACCCTGCCAAAGAAAGAAACACAACACGATGAGGAAAGAAAAATGCGTTGTTCTGTTTTATATCTCGCCTTAGCATAATGACAGATGATCAAGCCGATTGAATGTTTATTATCTAAGCATAAACTCACGTGCGTCTTCTTGTCGGTATTCTCTTATCAATAACGTTTCTAAATAGCATGGCATAAAACAGCAGCGTTTAGAGAAAAAAGTCTCTACATCCTATAACTCTGCGTACAACATATGACATTTGAGAGTCCAGCACTTGTAATCACGCTATTCTAGACACACAATATTCTACATAGCACACAGGTCACTAGACTGTATTACACACAATGAACATCAGGGTTAATATCCCTGGTATAAAGACAGGCAGATGTTGACGTATCGCCTGAATATTTCTACTTACTTCGACAGAAAGAAGCCGACATTAACACGGACATTTTCACGACACATAGCACTAGGTTTGCAACTACTTCCCAGAGAGCTCAAACTCTTGACACCCATACCATAATTTATTAACAGCAATGAGGTGGAAATCAACTCAAACATTTTAAAAGTTCTACAATAAATCTGTGACTCATGGCGCATTTCTTTTTCAGCTCGCTAAGGCTGTAGTTACAAGTGTCAGGATAGAACTACAAATATCGCATCGAGCGAAGTAAGACAGTCTACTTGCAGCATAAATTAAGTTACAACGTTGAGAGTGAATAATTACCCTTTGTCGTTGTTACTGCACTTACACTAAAATAGGTCTAACAAGAACTTTGTGATTTTTATTGTTTCCCTGGCTTGACATTTTAATGTGTTGTTTCTAATAAGTATTGAGAAGGACTGATCCTAATACTTTAATTTATAGGGGCTGCCAAATTCACTCTAGTACGAGTCTATAAGTTTCTAGACTGTAGCATATACGCCTGTAACATATTTTAGAAGCTTCCAGACCAAAATGCTAATTTTTACTTTTGCGGTAATTGACTTGTCTTTCTTTGCGACTTTGTTACAATGCATTGTAAGACATTCGTAGGAAATACTCACTTAAGAAAAACAAAAATGTTAAGAGAGACCGAAGAGTTTCTGCCCACCCACACTGGGTGTTGAATGCTGATATTATAAACAGCTTGTTAAAAACCTGTATTGATCATAAACGTTTTTTAATGTTTTATTGTCAGCCCATCATAAAATTTCAGAATATTTCGAATGCCTTCATCTATTATGTTATAAGAAGTCTCGATAGTGTGGTTCCCTCAATTGGTTAAGTGCAATTGATTGTTTCTACTTTCTGCATGAAAAAGTTACATTATATGCTGTAAATACCTGAGTATACCTGTCAGTGTAATGGCATAATTATACAGAATGACAGAGTTTTATCACTTTCGATCTTGCTGCCGTGTTGACCACTCGTTTTTTTTCTCCTGGTGATTGCAAGGTGTGAGCAATTGACCTATTGGATACTACAGCGTAAAGCAAACACCAACTTTGTTAGGTATCTTAATTATAAATTTACAACTCTACAGACACATAGTATCCATATAGGTCACTTGAGATGGGCTTCACCTATGCGAGAGTCACTCTCTACTCAACGCTATTATGCTTTGAACAAATATTTTATAAGTTTGCTAGTTAAAAATCAAAATGGGAGTTGAAGATAGTGAAAACTAACTACGCCACAAGAGAAAAAGGGTTGGAAATATAAATGTGCATGATCAATGATTACAAGGGTAGGCAATTGATATATTGGATACTGATGTATCTGTAGAACTTAAAGCAAACTACAACTTTGGTAATTATAGTTTATTTTACAATTAAAACATTTGCTAAAAGCTTAAACTTTAGCGTTTACTTTTGAAAATTATGAGTGTATTCGGATAATCATTTCAAAAGGCTTTACAAGTGGAAATAAAGTAATTTCTTTGCAACAAACGTAGTCACCCGGAATATTTCATGTAAGCATTGTGATCTACTATGCTTGTAGCTTTGACGTTGAACGATAATCAACAATATTTCCCTTTTTACTTACTACCGAACGTATGAATCTTTTTGTCAAACCACTTTAGTAAATAGTATTTAGTTGTTAAATTATTGAATTTCATATCAATAATTTTTATCTCTCATTAATATTAACAGTTGCCATTACTTCGCTTATATGGAAGCTTAAAGCCACATTATACCAAGTCCTTCCCTCTAAGAAGTTTGGCAAGACCACATTTCTCGAAAGCATTATCTAATCAGACAAGACCGATTGATGGTTATGTGGGCACTTAAAAAGGTGCTCAAGCCTCAAGGTTATGTCAACGGTTTAATATGTTAGCCCTGGTGTCTACAATAAAAAATTTTCCAGAGGTAGGGGTAGTATGTTCCTGGTTGTAGGTGTATTTATTCTGGCATGGCTGTTACCGAAAAAGATGAAAACTAAGTTAACGTCGAATGCTTCAAATAAAAGATTAGAAGTAATATAAAACTTGATTTTTTATACTACTACTGCGAACTACTACTACTACTACTACTACTACTACTACTACTACTACTACTACTACTACTACTACTACTACTACTACTACTACTACTACTACTACTACTACTACTACTACTACTACTACTACTACTACTACTACTACTACTACTACTACTACTACTACTACTACTACTACTACTACTACTACTACTACTACTTCTTGAATGGCTTAAAAAGTAAAAACGCTAGGATTCTTATTACCAAGAATAAAACTCTAAAACAGTTACCGGTATACTTGGAACACTAATGCAGATCTTAATCTGAAAATTTGCTATAGTTGTCAAAGGGAAAACAAATTTTGTTCCTGCTAGATAGTTGCCCTTACTTAAAAATGCGACCTAGGTGAACTTCTTTTCCGACTTCTGTCCAAAAAGTGCTTTTTGAAAAAGAATCTGTTTAGAATGTGAATGTGTTATTTCCCTAAGGTTAGAGATAAGAATAGATTTATCCAAGACATCGTTTAAAAAAATGCATTCATGTAAAACTTTGTATTAATTTATTTAGTTAAGTGGTTTAAATATTTGAATATAAAAAATGCAGAACTTATACCAAAATTGTAATGGCAAAAAAAAAAAAAATATGAAGTACACTTACCTCCCTTATTCAAAACCTTATCTTCATTTTAAATATAGTTGAAAAATCTACTTATATTTTTTCTTGCTAGTGACGTACATGATTAGAAGAAGACACAGTTAAACTGAGAAGTAAAAAGTTAACATCAATATAGTAGCATAATCTTTACTTTTTTGTACGACACGGTGAAAGATTGAGGTAAAACAAACCATTGTAACCATTAACTGTATGAAAACTTTGTAATTATAATACTAATAATAATAAGAAGAAGGAGGAGGAGGAGGAGGAGGAGGAAGAGGAAGAAGAAGAAGAGGAGGAGGAAGAGGAGGAGGAAGAGGAGGAGGAGGAGGAAGAGGAAGAAGAAGAAGAAGAAGAAGAGGAAGAAGAAGAAGAAGAGGAAGAAGAAGAAGAAGAAGAAGAAGAAGAAGAAGAAGAAGAAGAAGAAGAAGAAGAAGAAGAAGAAGAAGAAGAAGAAGAAGAAGAAGAAGAAGAAGAAGACGAAAATGTTAGGTCATGAAAGCGTGAAGATAGCAGAGGATAAAAAAAAAATTGTTGCTTGAACTTTGTATCTCAACCATATTTTCTTTTCATGTTCGTGAAAAAAAAAACGTCATGGCTTTTATTGAGAAACTTACCATATGTTTTTTCTGCACGGTTTCCATAAAAGTCGACTGTTGATACTATCACACCAAATTAACCTAAGCCGTCAAATAGACTTTGTAAGTAAAAACTTGTTACATTATTAACTTCTTAAAAACTTTTCATTGCCATACTGTGGTAACTTTAAAATTATAATTAAGATTTTGTCTTTTCGGTTATTATATTTTTTTCGCTTCATGCTTCAATTATTTGCACGGTAACAATCTCCAATTTATTTTTGTCCTTCCTGTAAATTTTTTTTTCTTCTTTTTCTTCTTTTGTTCTTGTTTTTTTTTTTTTTGTACTTATTCTTTTCCTCGTTCTTTATGTTATTGGTAGACTTGTTAATACTACTTTATTCATTGGTTTTATTAGTAATTTTATTGGAATATTTACCACCATTACTGATCTTATTACTTTATTATTATTATTATTATCATTATTATTATTATTATTATTATTATTATTATTATTATTATTATTATTATTATTATTATTATTATTATTATTATTATTATTATTATTAGCATTTTTGTTATAAATATTATTTTTTATTATAACTGTTATATTATTATTATTATTATTATTATTATTATTATTATTATTATTATTATTATTATTATTATTATTAGTAGTAGTAGTAGTAGTAGTAGTAGTAGTAGTAGTAGTAGTAGTAGTAGTAGTAGTAGTAGTAGTAGTAGCAGTAGTAGCAGTAGTAGTAGTGTATTTCTTATTATCATTATTATTATTATTATTATTATTATTATTATTATTATTATTATTATTATTATTATTATTATTATTATTATTATTATTATTATTATTGTTATTAATTTATTATTTTTATTATATTTTTTTAATTAATTAATATTTTTATGACTATCATCTTCATCATATATTGCACGATATTTTTTATATCTGTATTTAGTATTCAATCCTGTTTTTCCCCTCACTGCTTTTTAAAATTTTCAAGTTAAACCTATACACTCGTCTTCTTTTATATGATTTGAACATTTCCCTCTTATCATTTCTACCCAGATTACTTTTATCGTCCCTTAAACAGAGTTTATTTATTTAACCAGGCAAACACATAAAAAGTCATCATGAAACTGTTTCAAGTAGTCTTCCTCCTTGTTCTTTTGGGCGTGATTTGTGATGTCTCGGCAAGTCCTGCAAGGAGAGAAAAAAGGATCTTGTTTGATACCCTTAAAGACGTTTACGATGCCGCTAAAGACACGGCTTCTGATTTGAAAGACAAACTCAAAGACAAGGCTGCTGATTGGAAATTGGGTGACAAACTCGGGGACGCAAAAGACAAACTTGAGGACGCGGCTTCCGCTGTGAAAGATAAAGTCGGTGATATCATAGGAAAACGTGATGTCTCGGCAAGTCCTGCAAGGATAGAAAAAAGGATCTTGTTTGATGACCTTAAAGACATTTACGATGCCGCTAAAGACAAGGCTTCTGATTTGAAAGACAAACTCAAAGACAAGGCTTCTGATTTGAAAGACAAACTCAAAGACAAGGCTTCTGATTTGAAAGACAAACTCAAGGACAAGGCTGCTGATTGGAAATTGGGTGACAAACTCGGGGACGCAAAAGACAAACTTAAGGACGTCGCTTCTGGTGTGAAAGACAAACTCAAGGACGTCGCTTCTGGTGTGAAAGACAAACTCAAAACAGCTAAAGATAGATTGAAGGACGCGGTTTCCGCTGTGAAAGACAAAGTCGGTGATATCATAGGAAAACGTGATGTCTCGGCAAGTCCTGCAAGGATAGAAAAAAGGATCTTGTTTGATGACCTTAAAGACATTTACGATGCCGCTAAAGACAAGGCTTCTGATTTGAAAGACAAACTCAAAGACAAGGCTTCTGATTTGAAAGACAAACTCAAAGACAAGGCTGCTGATTGGAAATTGGGTGACAAACTCGGGGACGCAAAAGACAAACTCAAGGACGTCGCTTCTGGTGTAAAAGACAAACTTGAGGACGTCGCTTCTGATGTGAAAGATAAAGTCGGTGATATAATAGGAAAACGTGATGTCTCGGCAAGTCCTGCAAGGATAGAAAAAAGGATCTTGTTTGATGACCTTAAAGACATTTACGATGCCGCTAAAGACAAGGCTTCTGATTTGAAAGACAAACTCAAAGACAAGGCTTCTGATTTGAAAGACAAACTCAAAAACAAGGCTTCTGATTTGAAAGACAAACTCAAAGACAAGGCTTCTGATTGGAAACTGGATGACAAACTCGGGGACGCAAAAGACAAACTTAAGGACGTCGCTTCTGGTGTAAAAGACAAACTCAAGACAGCTAAAGACAGATTGAAGGACGCGGCTTCCGCTTTGAAAGACAAAGTCGGTGATATAATAGGAAAACGTGATGTTGAAAACTTCGAAGGTAAAGGTTAATTAATAGTGCAAGAGGCTACATTACAATTAAAACAAACATAGTTTCATGAGAAAGTTGTAGAATTACACAAATTAATTATCTAATTTTAACAGGTACGAACAAAAAAGATGAAAACTTTACGCATAATTGACAGTCTCCTTCCTCTCCTCCCCCCCCCCTCTTTGATTTCTTTGAACCTTTGTTTCTGTTTCTTCAGCCCGCAGTGTAAGATTCATCTCCTTTAAAGACAGTTTTATATGTGCCACTATTTACTCAAATTTCAACCCCATTATATTTTTGAGCAAACAGAAAATATAATTTTTTTTTCTATTTTGATGTGTTCCTTTACTTTCATTATTTTTAACAACGGCCAAGAGATAATTGTTTATTTAACTATCTGCCTCCGCTGTCTCTTGTTTTTTTTCTTCCGATTTTTAAACATCCAGATGACATTCAAGGAGCTGTGACGGCTTTAGTGCCTCTGATAGACTCTGGTATCACCGAGTCAGCCTGCCTGAAGGAATGCAAATCTTCAGCGGTCGCCGTCCTCGGACAAGATGCAGAACCCATAGCATTCATGGCGTGCCCTTCGCTGTGCAAAACGTAGGCAAAAGTGTGGTGTGATTTTTCTGTGTAAAATGAAAAGTAATATATTTTCAACCCTCGGAATCCTGATAAGTGTGATTCAATTGTGTTTAAATTATTAACATTTTTTTTAATAAACTATATGCAGGAATAGCTTTTTAAATACATTAATGTAAACGCACTTGAATCAGACTGTCGATCTCTCTTTCTTCACAGAGCTTTGAGCAAACTTGAAGACTTTGCAGAAGGCTGAGCCATCTCTTCAATGATTTCGAAACACCGATTCTTCAGGTTTAAGTTCAAATGCACAGCAACCGTTCTCCTTATTTAAATGTTTTTTCTCTCTATTTAGCTGTGTATTTTCAAGTGCGACAGATGTCACACCTTTTAGTCAAGTTCTGAATCATCTCGAATCCATGCCTCACAGTATTCATAACAATTTCAATGTGTACTAATATACAAGGTGTGGTGACGTCTTAAACAAAAATAATAAAGATTCGTGCAAAGTAAGTTTTTTTTTTCTTCTTTTTCTTCTTTTGTAAAGCCCGTGTCTACACTCAGGACTTTTATCTTGCACACTGCTCAAAAACTACATTTTTTTATTTCTTCTCCTCACGTGGATCAATCTGCGCTCTTAGCTCACACCCTCAGACAAACAAGTCGTAAAGAGGCAATTCAGCGCCTTAACTATGAACATAGTGGTTGTGCTGAGACTCTCTATTTTGCTTTAGTTTTGCTTTTTATTTTTTGGTCATTTTAAGATTATTTCAAGATAAAAGTCGAGGAATCAAATGGCGATTTTAGACCCTATTCTGCAGACATGCGCTTTATATTGCTTTTTATTATTTCAATAATAATTCTGTGTTTAAGAAACTTGAGATTGGTAATATCTACTAACATCGATAACACTTGTAAGAAAAAAATCTGTTGTCCAATACTCTTAAGGCCGGTACAAATATTTATGCAGGAACATAAAATCAAATCGATGTCAGTTGCAAATTAAATCAAATGTTGCATACCGAAAAAATCAAAGAGCTTTTTCTCTTTGAAAGACAACTGATTTGAAGATAAGAACAACGGCAGATTTAAATGTAAACCCATTCTTTTTTACTATACTCTCTCAGAGATATATAACATAATTAGAAGATTTGGAATTGCTACTTACGACAAATAGCTACTCTCAAAGGTCAAGAAAACTTCTTTCCCTTTTGAATCTTAAGTTGCAAAAACAAATTTCAAACAAATCATATGGCAAGACAAAATGTAAAGAAAAACCTTTGCAAATTTTTTTTTTATTATTGAAAAATGGCTAATTGCATACTTTTCAATCGTATTTTAATATTTTAAAAGCTTGCAATAAGATTACTTTGGAAGAAAGAGACTTTACATACGCTTCCTGCATAATACCATATTTGCCAGCCTTTTTTAAATGAGGCATCAATAATGGTTAGATTCAAGTAAACCTAATTAAATCCTATTTACATTTTATAGAAAATTCCGAAACATGAGTTTTGGTCCCATTGTTGAAACAACGGATATGAAAATAATATGAATATTCCTTTAGTCTGCGATGCTTGAATGGAGGACAAACTGCCACACACATACACGCGGCAATACAGATACATATATATATTGCGGCAATCGTAAACACAGCTAACGGAGAGACTAACCTCCCTGAAAATACTTTGTTCACATTCAATACAAAGGGAGACACTAAGTCGTGACACGGAAGGAAAGTCAAGACAAGAGAAAATGACTACTAGACGGATGTCATGACTGGACGTTTCAGTAGACCTTCCAAAATGGGACAGTCACCCTAGTGAACTCAATGAAGCATGACTAAGGCCTGATATCGTGATCCTTGCAAAAGCAAGTAATCATGATGAGGCTTACAATGCCATAAGAAAACAGAATGGAAGAGGCCCGCATCTACAGAAGAGAAATACTTGAAACTTATCAAAGAGGAATGATATGCGGGCTTTAAAGCTGTGGTCATGCCCGTTGAGGTACGTGCCAGAGGATGCATATGGTCATCAGTCTACGACCTTCTGACTAAACTGTCAATAAGAACAAAAGAACAAAAGCTGTTAACCTACTGGATGAAATAACCTAAACAGTTCCCAATGGATCTGGAGCAGGAGAAATGAGAGGCTCTTTCACAAGAATTAAAAATGCGTTTTCTAACGTGAGATTAGTTGGCAAAGTAGTATAGTGCTTGGATAAGCAATCCAGCCAAGATGAGAATGTGGGCTCGAATTCCGCGCTGTGCAAAAAAAGATAAAAAAAAGTAGCAGGGAGACACAAGAATGAGCTGGGTGAGGTTCGCCACCCCCCCCCTCCCTAGAGTGCTAGAAGTAAAGGACCCAAACACTTACTATAATGTCGGGGGGGGGGGGGTGTCTTATTCTGACCTGAAGACTGTCTGTTGTCTAGCTTTCCGAGGAGTTTTTTTTTTGTTTTAGCTCTATTGACATGCATAAAGAAGTATGACTACTTCAACTACCGCTCCACATTTTCTTTTACTGTGTCAACGGTTAATCAAACAGCTTGTGACAGATTTGTTTATGTGTATTTTTTATTTCATTTTGGTAAAAAAAAAAAAGAAAAGGTATTAAACAACGGCATGATGCTTACATGATAAACATGTCCTAAGGAACCAAACTGTGATAGGTAAAATTTATAGATGGTACAGATCAAATAGTGTGTGAGGGTGAACAAAATTATATCTCTCAGTTTTATTGGCTGTCATCGTACCGAAAAAAACAGCTGTATTCTAGACAGAGTTATGACGATGTTTTTCAAAAGAATCAACGAAACAAGAAAAGGAGAAGTGAATCTAATAAAAGTAAAATGTTGATTTGATTTAATGGTTTCATTTTCCACCAATTCCTATGAAATGGTCTTTATAAAAATAAGTGAGGACTGACAGGACTATATCTTATAAATTAAACAAAAGTGATTTGGAAAGGATTATGACTGTTCTGCATCCTCAAAAGAACATGAAAATTAAAGAGAGACGTAAATCTAACAGAAGGGAGAGGTAGGCTTGACTTTTATGGCCTTGCTTGCCATTGATTTTTATAAGATGGTCAGGATCAAGTAATATGTGGAGATTGACAGAATTATATCACATATTTTTAATGTCTGATTGGCAGAATAATATCTCATATTTTTAATGTTTGTATAAATACATTTTAAACAGCTGTGCTTCAGACATGGTTATGACTGAACTAATCATGTACACAGCCACGGCATGTTTAAAGAGACTGAAATTCCATCAGATGTTAAGGTTGGCATGACTTTTAGTGGTCTGGGACAAAGTTAACCACAATTTCTAAAATATGGCGTAGATCAAATTATGAGTAAGAAGTTCCTGAATTATCTCTTTGAAAATGAATTTTAAGTCTAGGAGCTTTCAATATAGATACCTCAGATCTGACCAAAAATGGTAAGGAAATAAAGATGCGTTTCAAAATTCACATGAGACATAGATCTCTTGAAGGTGATCTTATGTACGCGCTCAAGAAGTGAGTAAAATAGACCCATCAAGGCCTCTTTTTCTGCGACCGTATTCAAATTTGACCGTAGCCATAGTTTCAGGAAAGAAAAAGAAATGACAAGTATATAAATGTCAGGCAGATAATGAGATAATCACAATTTACAGTTTGTATGACTAAAAACCGAAATGAGGATGTCGTGTGTCAACAAAATTGATGTATACTCGGGTCTGGGGACAGACCCTTTTCATGAAACTTATCTCCACACATGTAGAGTAAGAGATGAATCTAGATTATTGTTTTTGTATCGAAGAAAATTATATATATATGTATATATAGTTTGAAGATAAGTTGAAATAATTGGTAAGAGTGCTCAACTGTGGGGGCACCTTTGTCCTCCGCTCGAAACACCAGTGTCGTATGAAGAGAATTTAAGGTAAGATCTTCTTTATCTCTCTCTCTCTCTCTCTCTCTCTCTCTCTCTCTCTCTCTCTCTATATATATATATATATATATATATATATATATATATATATATATATATATATATATATATATATATATATATAAATTTGAGGTGGTGAACTTATCAATGACACTCTTTACAAAATCTTCAACAGATGTTAGCCTAACACCAAAAAAAAAAAAAAAAAAAATACAAAAAAAATAGTTTTGGGAGTCTCTTATTGAACTTGATTGAGATAGTGAATAGGAAAGTACCACTTCTTATGATGACCCTTCATGTGGTCACATCTGCATAGTTACGGCATATTAAGCTACATTGGATCGGCAGATAGTATCCCAAAAGGTATTTTTATCCTAAAGTTACTCTCTGGAGAAGCAAAGAAAATAAAGAAAACATATTTTCTATATTTTCCCACGCTTAACTTTTTAAAGATAGTCTAAGCGTTCGTGTCTAAGCGATGTAGGTAAAGCGAAAAGCAAAAAGTGTCCAGATGTACCCTAATTTGCGGACAGTCACAGCTGTCTATTTAAAAGACGTACGAATCTTTTGCTTCTCCTTTGTTGTCTCTGTCAGTGCTGCAACCTGATCTTGTTTTAGGTAAGTCATGTTTGTTCTATTTTGCTGTGACAAAATAGCAAGAAGAAATGTAGATCTATATCGAGTTATTTCTTTATCCCAACTATTTCATTTAATCTGAAGAGCCTTAAGCCTTTGAAATTTTAACTGAAAAACCTTTTTTTTATATGCTACATCATCGGAAATATCATCATTTTTCTCATAGCATCATCATTATCATCCGCATCTATTTTTAGATTTTCCTTTCTTAACATCCCTCGTTTTTTTTTTAATCATTTTAGTTTTTTTCTAAATATCTGAAGTTGAATTTTTAGATCCCCAAATATTCTATTTTTGTTGTAAACAATAATGGCTAATTTGCTGTAAAATACTACAGACTCTTTAGATTGTTTACTGCACGTGTTTTCTTTCTTAGTAGTACTACCACAAGTCCAGTTACAGCTGCTCACGGGAGCGGGTAAAATGAGTCAACAGGGTAAAATAAAACTTTTGAACCGATATCAGTATAAGCTCATCTAGCGTAACATTATTTGAGGGTTCTTTTTTAGTTTTTTTAACCGATTTGTTAGCTTATGTAGTATCTTTTCTTTTGTTACTGTAACAGTTGAAATATCAGCATAAGCTCATCTAGCGTAACATTATTTGAGGGTTCTTTTTTAGTTTTTTTAACCGATTTGTTAGCTTATGTAGTATCTTTTCTTTTGTTACTGTAACAGTTGGAAATAGGCTACTTTCTTCAATTGTATTAATAATCACCTTGAGTGAATGCACGTGAAAGAAATATAAAATTGAAGAGAATGAAAAAAACATGACTGGTATAAGACCTGGATCTTTAGTTGTCACAAGAAAAAATGCGTACCGTATGTGCATTATGTATTATCTGTCAATAATATTGAAAAATAGAATGGAAAACAATCAATACTCTTTGTCAAAAAATATTGTTTGAGATGTCGCAAATGAAATGAAATCATTGCCTTAATTCCCCAAAGTATGACTTAACAAAATTAAGATATTGAGTCATACACAGCAATGTTGTAGTTTTGGTCATGGTCAAATTTCTAGAAGATGATGCACATTCTGAAATGGATAGTGGAAAAGGGGTGAAACCTAATCGTAATTGTTTGTTGTGGTATTGGATAGATGAAAGAACTTTAGAAAACAGAAGAGAAACTGGGCAAAAAAAGATAGCAGTATCGCTTCATTGAAGGCTAAAATTAGGCTATATCTTGATTGCCGATTTAAGCCAGCTTGCATCCCCGAAAGTAATCGTTGCATTTTATTAAAATATAATATACTAAATCGGATGGTCCATATAAGACAATAAATCTCTAGCTGCAGAAATTAGCACACTTATGAAATACTTAGTTTGCAGAGAGACAGCATGACATCTACTTGACATGTATTTAGTTTCAGAATTTATCATACAAGCTGAACCCCCCCGTTTTACTAACGGGACGTACCCTGGCGTCAATTATCCGAGGCAGGTGTACGTCGGGTCTATTTAAATTGGCTTAGAAATGATCTTGATATCCCTTTTTTTTTATATGATTCATATATATGTATAGGCCTCCACCTATCCATCTTTACCTAGAATCTAGATATCTCGATAATTCTAATTCTAAACACAAAATTTAGATATAGAACTTAATTTTTTTGAATAAAAGAAATCGACTTAACATTCTCTTCTTTTCTCAATCTGAGTTTTAGATCCTTTTAAACGCTTATTAGAAAGCTCTGAATTTTCGCGTTAAGTGTACTTACTGCCTTGCGGGTATTCTTCGCCACGCAGTTATTTAGACCTAGATCAACACCTCAAGTCCTATGATAAAGATTTCCGTAGTTAACGAATGGAACACTGGTGATCGTAAGTTCCCCTATCCTGACAAAACAAAGCATTTAGGGGAAATCCAGGAAGGCAGTGTGCGTTGATTTTTATATGATTTTTATATGATTTTTATAGGGGTTTTTATATAATTTTTATATGATTTTTATATGATTTTTATAGGAGTTTTTATATAATTTTTTCTGATCTTTATATGATTTTTATATGATTTTTATAGGGGTTTTTATATAATTTTTTTATGATTTTTATATGATTTTTATATGGTTTTTATAGGAGTTTTTTTATAATTTTTTTCTGATTTTTATATGATTTTTATATGATTAAGTACCTGTAGACACGAATGCTGTGGACGCCTGCAAAGCTTCAGAGGTGTGGATTGGGTAATAAAGTAGGAGTTCGCGCACAAAGTCTTCCAAGTACGCTTTTATATATATACAGATAGATAGATATAAAAGGAAGAAAAAGGGCAGAAAAAGTGCTCATCTTTACATTTGTTTAAATACATAAGTTCTTTATCACTTCTTTGCGGATAATGTAAATGACACGTTCAGATATGTTGCGATAAAGTAAATTCAAAAGTTTGACAAACAAATATGAATAGCCTCTCTCCGTAAAACACACACACACACACACACACACATATATATATATATATATATATATATATATATATATTGATATATATATTGATATATATATAAATCACAAATCAATGAGTATGCTTTCAAATGCTTTACATCTAGCAGTGGAAACACTTTTCTGTATCTGGTTCATATAAAAAAAAAAAAACACAGTTTACCGTAACAATGATTAAGAAAGCATTCATTATTTTTCACGTATTTCTCATTCGTATGGGTTAAAGAGCTCTGTATACTTGCAAGCAAATAAAAAAAAAATAAAACTGAACGACTTCCATGGGACTTCAGGTAAATAAGAACATGTTGTTTTCAAATCTTAGAAACAAATCGCAAATACGCATATGATTTTTTTTCCCTAGACAGCAAGAAAAATTAATTGATTTTTCTACTTCATTTCGATAAAAGACAACTGTTTCTTCAGTATCTCAGTAGTCCACCGCAGCACCTGAGATTGGCTTCGAAGGAAAGTAAAAGTTGAGCTCACGCAACATAACTAAGAAAATAAGATTTTTGAAATTGTCGTTACATTTTTAAAACTTTATTTTCTTGCGCTTCATATTCAATTTTTTGGTTCTGCTTCATCTTGGCGTCCTATTTCTTTTTTTTTTTTTTTTGACATTTTTCCTTTCTTCTTCTTCATCTTGTTCTTCTTGTTCTTGTTCTTGTTCTTGTTCTTGTTCTTCTTCTTCTTCTTCTTCTTCTTCTTCTTCTTCTTCGTCTTCTTCTGCTTCTTCTTCTTCTTCTTCTTCTTTTTCTTCTTCTTCTTCTGATCATCATGATCCTCATCCACATCATAATCACATTTGAAAAAAAAATATGTTATTGTTTTTGCTTATTTTGACGTCTCTTTTTTAAATTTTGATTTGTCCTATCATTATTATTGCTATTACATTCTTTTCATTTTCTATGTGATTTTTTTTTAAAATATTAATTGAATCTATTTTCGCGGGACGGATTTTCGAACTCATTCGGTTTTTGTTTTTTTTTTGTTTTTTATTTTCTTACCTTTCTTTTAGTTCAACTGTATTTAGCATGTCATGAAACTTCATCTTGGCTATATCGAATAATCATTTATCAACCAGATTTTTACACAGCAGCAATTCCTGTTAATTCAAAAGCATCATGAAACTGTCTTTAGTGATCACCTTTCGGGCCTGTGGCGAAATTCTGGGTTGGCCTGAAAGCCCAACGCAACAATTTCTACAAGGGCATGAAGATGTGGGAAGACGCAATCACATACTTGAAGGGCGAAGCACCCAGGGTGAAAGACAAAATCAAGCAAAATCGGGAGAAAATCATACACAAGGTTGTGTCAGACAGAGTAGAAAAATACTTTGCCAAGGGCAAGCAGGTGTTTAAAGACACGACCACGCACGTGAAGGGCAAATCACCCGGTGTGAAAGACAAAATCAAGCAAAATCGGGAGAAAATCATACACAAGGTTGTGTCTGACAGAGTAGAAAAATACTTTGCCAAGGGCAAGCAGGTGTTTAAAGACACGGCCACGCACGTGAAGGGCAAATCACCAGGTGTGAAAGACAAAATCAAGCCAGCATGGGAAAAAGCTGAACAAAACATTCGAGGCGACGAGAAAATTTTCTATGATTACCGAGGAATCGTAGGAACAGGTAGACATTAAAGCATACGGACTTTGATAGTGGGTTTAAGATAAGCAAGTTGTTATGATTGGATAGTGAAATAAGTAAAAAATAGGTCTGCATTAAACAGAAACGAATTTTAAAAAGTTACACGCGTGTAGGAAAAGCCTAATCCAATAAAGTTTATCAAACAATGAAATGAA
>JAWDGP010006468.1:52500-55000 GCA_033675545.1 Elysia crispata
AAAAAAAAAAAAATGACGGCAAAGAGTCACGTGATAATTTTGATCCGATAATTTCGTATTGCTTCAATGATATAATGTTAGTATGAACTGAATGATAATTATTTGAGTTTATTAAAGCATACAGAAATCACCATTTTATAAACTAAAAATCTGAACCAATACTACTAGGGTCAGGGACGCTATTCAGTGGTCCAACGTGATACAAGATATCGTAACTGACAAAATTAATCTAGCAATGAGGACTAGTACTCCCGAATTCACTGTTCACAGAAAATTTCAACAACAAATAAAAAATCTTAATGTTTTAAAGAGGAATAAACTGTGCTAGATAATTTGCAAACTCTTTTTTGGATAAGTTAAATTTTGAACGCATTTCTATATTTTAATAAAATTCAAAAATCTAGATCCACATCTAACTTTGATTTCAGCACCGGCTCCTTAACGCCAGCAAAGCAAAAAGTTCTAATTAACAGTAGATATGTAGAGAATAAGAAAATCAATTATTTTGGATGAAGTTGAGAAGCTGGTTCTCTCAATATGTAGGAGCTTTATGTCGCATCAAAGTCCATCGCAAAGTAAATCAAATTGCAGAATAAGACAGGCAGGTACTTATTTTCTCCTTAAAATCAAAGAAAAAACTTAGGAGATAAAATGAGGTTGGGTAAACGTAGATTTAAAGCTAAAAAAATTGTCTTTGAAAAACTCTCAAGAAGAAGGTTTTAGTATGCAGACAATAATTATGTTTTCTTCAATAGATTTGCTAAATACATTAATAACGATGTGGCTGCAAAATTTGCTTTAAATAACTTAACTGGCAGGACTGTATTTTTGTATTTATTTTTAAAGACCCTAAATAAAATTGTACAATACCGATAATTTTTTGCCAATAAAAAAAATGAAGAAAAATAGCAATTGTGTCATAATCAAAATTAGTCTAAAGTTTGCACCAAACACATTGCAAGTTCCTTTTTCCAGTTCTCCACCGATATTTAAGTTTGCATTATATTTCATTCTCTCAGAAGGTTCTTCTTTTACATGTGTCTCAAAAATCTGTAAAATATATAATCTCATTAATAAAGCCTTTGGAATTAAGAATACTTTATTAAATACAAAACAAGTATATTGTACTGCTACATCTATTGACCAAAGTGTGTAGAATCTACAAGACTGTAAACAAGAGCACTGTCCAAGTTTTAAGCTGGAGGCAATCGCCGAATCCGCTCGGCTGGGATTATTTTATACTGTTTTGTTACAAAAACTATACATTTTCTTATTAAACAACAAATGCGAAATGTGAACAATTGAATTCTGTTATTTTTTTTCATTATTATTATTAAGTATTTTTCGAATCCTTCTAATAAATCAGGTAATTTTAGTTCACACTAGCTATTAGGTTGAATTTTTTAATTGTCTTCCCATCCTGGAATTTGTTCGGGAGTTATATGAATTTTAGAAATTAATTTGAATTTGGTAGTAGTTCAGATCATATATGTTGTGTTGTATTTTCAGCACATATGCCACCCCTAAATCAGGTATGGCCAATGCAGATTGTGATGAATGCATCTAGTTGTTTAAACAGATCATCCCATTTACAGCAGCCTTAACCACTTTATAGTTTGATGAACTATGTATTTACTTGTTCATGCAAAACATAAAGCGCCTAAAGAGACACCTGAATGAAGTATAGCTACTCTTATAATGTTGTTTCAGCTATTCAGACAGCACATAAGTCACTAGATTTGACCACAATATATTCTTGAAATAACCATGGTTTACGCCAGCGACATAGAAGTCAAGTTAAGTAAAGCTTCACTGAAAGAAAATATTGTTTAAATGATTGACTAAATAAGTATTTAAAAAATAATCAAGAAATAGATGAATAAGTTAAAGTACAAATAGATATATATGCTAAATATATAAGAACATTAAAAAATTCTGTGAAAGAGAATGAAAGGTAGAGAGTTGGAGTATTATTAAGAATTGTAAGAGCTAGAGTATTAGTTAGTGGTCAACAGTGGTCAGGATAAGGCTTTAAGTGAAAATAAACGAAAAATCCTTGAATTTGTTCTCTTTAAATGGCAAGGTGATTAGTGCTGAAGCATCTATAAATCGATGGTTCTACTAATCCCACAAATTCAAGCATATTTTTGTGACTTTTACTTAAAGATTTTTCCTAACCATTGCTGAGCACTACCCTAAATTCAAGCTCTTATAATTCGTATTTATAAGTAACCTAGGGATCTGCCTCCTCTAGATCTAGTAGTAGTAGTAGTAGTAGTAGTAGTAGTAGTAGTAGTAGTAGTAGTAGTAGTAGTAGTAGTAGTAGTAGTAGTAGTAGTAGTAGTATTAGTAGTAGTAGTATTATTAGTATTAGTAGTAGTAGTAGTAGTAGTAGTAGTAGTAGTAGTAGTAGTAGTAGTAGTAGTAGTAGTAGTAGTAGTAGTAGTAGTAGTAGTAGTAGTAGTAGTAGTAGTAGTAGTAGTAGTAGTAGTAGTAGTAG
>JAWDGP010006468.1:60000-217500 GCA_033675545.1 Elysia crispata
TTTCTTGTTAGAATGATGTATGTATCCTCAAGACAGAAGCTGTGCTTGATTATTACAGGAAAGTATGAGAAAGTATTATTTTGAAATGTATAATTGCGCATATTTTTTATTGTAAATCCGTAGTTTTTTTCGTAGCAAAGACTCAGGAGTTTTAAACTCATCCATCTCTTGGTGTACGGCGGCAGGTAATTAGCCAGAACTGGGATTGTTGGTATTCGAGAGTAGATAAACTTTTATGGAAGTAATACGAGGGGATCTGCTGCCTACAGTTTGATGATGGTGCCTTGGTCAAATTTCTCCTCTTAACAAAGGGGCAGACTCTTTTGCTTGGTGTGTATTTCGTCACATTTTAAAATCTCCCATCGGTTTTGTTTATTGGATGCTGTTGTTTTCAATTGCCAAATGTGTTCACTGAGCTTCAGGCTTGCTTTTTATGTTTTAGGTTGGATGTAGATTTTTTCCAGGTTATATCTTGTTTTGAACTTGGTATCAGTGAAAAACAATAATAACAACAATAACAAAAACAGAAACCACCTTAGCATCAATGAAACAACTTTAAAAATCTTTCCTGTTTTTTTTTTCTCAGCCTACAAGAAAAAACTTAAACTTCAACAGTACTGTTATGCTTTGACAATCCAGTTCCATTGATTTGTTTGAATTCTTTTTTATGTTTCTTTTCATAACCTTTTTTGGGTTACGATTCCTTGGACCAAGTGCTATACAACCGCTTTTGGACAGACGTTCTATGTTTGTCCATACCAGTCCATTTCAACATATAAATAGTCAAAGCTACTAAATAAAGAAAAAAGAGATTTAGAGCTCAGATTTTTAACTGTCAGAGTCTCTACTCTTAGATTTAAGTTAACTAATTTGGCTTATATGTATAGTAAAATGGCGAATGGAACTGCATATTTGAGCTGAACTGTGAGATCGATTTTAGTGACTTTTGAGAATCATTATGACCATGATGCTACAGACAGATCTGACATTTGTTTGCAATGTTTTTGGGATTTACCCTACTCTTAAACCCTTCTAACAAGCAAGATCGTGCAAAGTCTGTTTTTTTTTAAATCTTTAAAAATGATTTTTGTAAGAAGATACTTCATCACATCGATGGCGATTTCATGAAAACATAATTGATTAAAGGCAGATTAATCTTTCACTAAAAACCAAAGTTTAATTTTATATAGTTTTTAATGGATAAAAGTACCAATAAAACCAAAAAAGAGAGAAAACATTTTCTTTAAAAGAAATAACCGTTGCATATCCGCGAATGGTTCATTATAAATCAGTAACAAGAAAACAGCGTTGTCTAATCCTATTTTCTAGACAAAGCCTCTTGGGCTAAAAAAATTTACACAAGTAGCTCTTACTTAAAAAAAAAAAAAATGAAACAAAAAACAGAAAAAAAGGAGAACCATTGATTGAGCCTTTTATAAGTCGACTTGTTTTTGTTACTAGTTGTTTTTGTTGTTTTGTTTTTTTTAAACTAAACTATAAATTAAATAAACTGAAAACAATTGAATATTTCAGTTTAGACATACATTACTTGAAAAATATTCGAAAGGTTCGAATAATGTTAATTTTCCCCTTGTCACGATTTGGACTAGCGAGCGCTTCTCATGAAGTTAAGGCACAAAGCTGAATAGTACAAAAGGAAATTTCAGAACATGTGCACTGCTTGAGCAGCAAGCTAAAACACTGTAGAAAAAATTTATAAATAGAGATAAGCACAGATAAAGCTTTTTTACTTGATTTTTTAATCCCTTTTAGAATTATCTCGCCTTGTAATGTCTAGGATTAGTAGAAGTGCTATTTATATTGTAGAACAGAAAAAATTATATGGTTTTTGTTTAAGTACTTTTTAGGAAATCATGACACATAGAAAACTATGAGTGATGCGTCATCGGTAAGTACATTTTAATATCTCAAAACTGAAATATTAAAAAGATTAATATGTCATAAAGTACTTAATTGGCCCCTGCTGAATAAAAAAATAGTTCTTTTGCCCTGAACTAAATTGATGTAAATGATCCACAACCCCCAAAAAAGTTGATGTTGATTTAATCTCGAAATGTTTGCCCTTATTTCCATTGCCTATAGAGTACACAATTTTTAGAATGCGTGAACCATTAAAGCAACAATGTAAGACAGTATCAATAAAATTCTTGTAAGATATTTTTTTAAACATAGCAAAATTTGGATGAAGCTTTTTGGATCATTTTTGTTGCTATTTTGGGTGTTAAAAATAAGCATTTCATAAGTTTACCAAAATCAGTCAGATTTGACTTTATTCTAATAATAAGGAAGTATGTACGAAAAGATAATGCATAAAATTATGTGTAAAAAACATACACTTGTGTATTTTTTACTAGAAAAAAGAATGATTGAAATAGCAACAATGATAATCAAAACTGTTTAAATATGGACAAAAAAAAAAGGAAAACAACACTGTTTAACCCTTTTTAGGCATCGGCTGATAATGGCAAGTTTGAAAGTTTTCAACAGTAATATTCTCTCTTCTCTATGTCACGATATTTTATGCAATTTACATCCCTTAAATATATGAATTTGAAACCATTAGTAATTAAGTCGACTCTACGCTAATTTTAATAAAGTGTATACATTTGAAAGGAAACTTAAAATCCGTCTAGAATTTTATAATAGTATGAGCGTCTTAGATATATAAACCACATTGTACTTTAGATGGACAAAAAGTACTCAGACTATACCAAAAGATGAAAACCAGACAAAACAAAGATCGGACGCTGTTAATGTATTTTATTCTTTTTTTTGTCAGTCAATCAGTCTATTCACCAGCTCCGGCGGCCTTAAGGCAATAGGAAAAAGCAAATAAGTTGTTTTTTTATTATTATTCCTGATACAGTGCTTGGAATGATCGCCTTTGGTTTACCAAACCACAAGAGTGAGCTTTTTCATTTGAAGCCTGTAACAAAGCAATATAGTTGGAAACTTATCTAAGGACAAAGGCTTTCTCAGAGTTTCAAAAAATTTTTCATACTTTAAATGTGGTGATAAAATAAACGCCCTTCAGTATTAATTTTTTTTTCTTTCACTTCGTCTGCTTAGAGATGAGGAGTGATAGAAATACTTCTCTATATCTAGAATTGTAATTGTAATAGACAAAAATATTGAGCGACGCGTTTAAATAAGACAAAGTGAGACTAACCTGGCTGATTATGGTAAATAAATTACGTAATTTGGTGTCAGTAGAAAATTGTGCATTTGCCAAACGAAACGTTGAGACGAATAAAAATGGCAACTGCGAGAAAATGAAGATGGCGCCCACGAGCACTACAGACTTGATCACTTGGATGTCTTTAGCCTGGAGGCCGCCTTTATATTCTTTATCTGGTTTCTCAGAATTTTGAGACATTTGGACCGTGAAGGACCGTCTCATCTTTGAGGCCTGGTAGAGTTTGAAACTGAGAACACTTACACAACTTACCATGGTAGAATAATTGAGCCAGATGACAAACCCTCGATTCATGACATCATTAATGCGAGACATGGAAGCTTGATTCACCATGACCAAGTAGGGAGAAGACACGTTGGTCAATGGGTTTTTCCTGAGAACAACTCTAAAAATGGTCAAAACTGGGATGCGCAGAGATACAGCCAGGGCCACTAAGAACAGTACCCAACAGATTGTCCGAGATTTGGTGAAGACAAGCTTGAACTGGAGAGGCATAGCTACGCATGCGCAGCGCATGACTCCCAGAGAAACGGAAATGAAGGCGGAGAGGTCGTAAGCCGTGAAAGCTGGCCAGTAGAAAAAATACAGGGAAAACTTCGAATCAAACGGCCATGCATGGTTATTAGCATATGCCTTGATGGACATTCCAGACATCGTTGGAGTCATGAGGACAAGAAATGTGAAATCCGATATGGCAAGGGAGAGCAGTAAGGTTGTCACGTTTTCTTTGACACCTGCTTTGAGGAAGACAATGATGTTTATTATGTTCGAAGTAAGACCAAAGATCAAGATGGCCGGCCACATTGGTGCCAAAACCTTCAGCGCAATAGCTAGTTCCTGCGTGTAAGGTAGATCCGTCGATCTGTGTGTTACCCAATAAGTAGGTGTTTGTGTAAGGTTAAAACCTACGGCAGGAGGCTCTGACATGTGCAGGTTTGACCTTTCCATTTTTTATGTAATGTCAATACTTTCACTCCTCTTTTAACGTCTTGGTGAGTTTTCGTCACAAGAGTTGTTAAGAATTTTGGCCGTACGCTTTTATCTCAATAATTAGTTCTCAAAATGATTTCGTTTTGTCATTACGAACTCTGCCATGTGCTTTGGATGAAGCTCAATCTTAAAGTACCAGTCCAGTAATTTAGTCAAAAGGCATTCGAAATAACAAAATTCGAAATTCACCTTTTTTAACTTTCTTTTTCAAATTCACAGATTTATGTGTAAGACCTCAGATTCCAAAAACTATTGTAATGTTAAGTGAGTACATATAGTATAGACCTGCAAGGCTTATAACAATGGCTATAGTACTATCTTTCATTATGCCAGATAACATTAATACCTGCTTAAGTAAGACTGCACCATTAAGCTTATATCAACCTCCACGCAAAAATAACTTGCAGAAAAAGGAGCAAAGCAATTACTTTTAGTTCGTTTGACTTCTTTCACAAAAGATATAAGAAAAAATAATGAGCACAAACTGACATCGTTAGAGTGGAGTAGATTTAAATAAATATTCAATGTCACCTTGAGCCCCTTTGAAAATTGCGCAAGGCGAACCAAAGAAGGGGAAAAAATCGATAACTTGAAGAACCTAATAACACGAGATAAGAAATAATTACTCTTTAATCAAAGGTTTCATTAATGTCAGATTAATTTAATTGAAAAGACAAAACCTGGCAGCGTAATCTATGTCATAATAATTATACGCAATACGAAAAACAAACATTATATGTCTATACAAATTTTTTCAACACTAATTAGTTATCAAACTTTGAGGGTGAAAGCTTTCAAAAACGCATAACTTATTAATGAAAGCGGAAAGGTTGATAATTAACAAGGAAAAAGAAAACTTGTCTTACCCTTTTCACGGCTGACTTCCTTAAATCAATAGAGACAACGCGGTACTTGGCATTTATTTTGGTCTGGTGGATACACAGAAAGATTTTTATAATTATAGCTTGGTATCATTCATTTCCTATTACGAAGGCTTAATTAAAAACTAGTTTGAGTGTTCTCAAGGCATTATTTAATTTTAAGGATAATAGCTTTTCAAAAACGAATGTCTCATTAAGTAAGCAATAGTTATCATAGACGTTAATTAACTTTATTATCTTTGGTGTCACAAAAAAAAGCACCGCGCTTTGTTAAAAGAGATCGAGCGAGTGAAGAAAACTCTCTCGAGAGACGTAATGACTTTTAATTACTTGTAAATTTGAGATGCAAAACTTTCTTTAACACTACATTAAACATTTTCATCTTGGCAGAATGGGGAATCACTTGCATTCTTTGCGAGCGCAAAAAGTGGTGCGATAGTAAATCAAACCACTGTCAGTTCCACCACCTCTGTTTGCTACCCTTTATATGAAACTTTAATCAAATTCAAAGAAGCCGAGGATTTGAGTGACTTCACAAAGGAAGCTGCACTCTTCTTTGAAGTGAAGTTATAAAAATCACAACGAAGCACGTAGTCGTGTTGGAAGACATAAGGTTACTTCTGTCTAGTAATTACCAAAACAGTGAAGTTAAATTGAAAAATTGTGAATTTTTTACCGTCGTAGGTTGAGGTAATCGCGCAAAAATACCAAGTGCATGGTAGTGAAATTAACTCATTAATTATAACAAGAATTTTTCTATGGCCCAGAACCTACGGGTTTTTCATCACAGTTTTACGTGTAATACAGATTCACAATTCTCATACAAACACGTCACAAAAACGTTGCCATTATTGGTTTGTCTGAAGACTCACACAATAAAATCGTGAACAAAACTGTATAAATGACGCTTTTGTCTCCAATGAAAAGCAGCAAAACAACTGGTGACACCATTATATTGCAAAAAATCGTATATATTTCTTTTACTTCTGACAAGACATTTCTTAAAATGAAAACAGGGTAGAATTGATCTGAGAAAAGTGAAACAAAAATTTGCTAGAAAATAGATCTACATCTGCATAATTTGACGACAATATCAACAACCCAGACTAGGGAAAATTATGAGAAAAAACAAGATTCAAATGTTTCCCGAATCACCCGTTTCTAAAATAGAGACACGTATATCCTCAGAGATGTAGATCTTACAAAAAATTGTCAAGGTAATTAGACTTTTAGTCTATTTTTATTAGACAAGACTTCTTGTTTGATGCATATCGAAAAGAAGAAAAAAACAACAGAAATCGCAAGCAACTCATTTAGGCAACAAGAATGTGACAATCTGCAAAATTAGCGATTCCGAGGAAATTGATTAAAGCTATAACCAGATTAACCACCCGAACAATATATATGCGATAAAAGATTACAGTAAGAGAAAGAGTGACATAGACATAAAGAAAGCAAAGAGGGAACGGGAAGAGGTATAGAAAGAGACAAAAAGAAATAGAGAGGAAGAGGGAAAAGTGTAAAAAAAAAAAACAATCAGAGGCTTGAAGTATAGAGTCTTGACCGAAAAAATTTAATTCCTATAGTACGGTGACGTCAAATTTCAATCCAATTCAGTTTCTAATTATCAGCACAAGTCAAATAAAAAATCCTTCTTTTGTCTTGCAAATCGGGCCTCAAAAATTTAAAATGTAACCCAAACTGCTCTTTCAGATAAAATTAAATTGATTGAGAAATAAACAAAAGCTTTGCAAAGTGAATAATTCGCCCATTGTACAGGATTCACAGTTTCTTACCGTAAAATTTTAATTGAGCCTTGACCTTCTTTGCAAAATACCGTTGTTGATCTAGATAGAATTAGGCATGTCTTCCTTTACAAGTGTGATTCGAAAAATACTTGTATCTCACGAATTATTATCTAACTCTCATCTCATCTCATGTATATATATATATGAGAGAGAGAGAGAGAGAGAGAGAGAGAGAGAGAGAGAGAGAGAGAGAGAGAGAGAGAGAGAGAGAGAGAGAGAGAGAGAGAGAGAGAGAGAGAGAAATGTAAAATGAACTTTTACTTACATATAGGACTACTAATGGCTTGCATGTTTAGAACACTGTTTGTGTGTTCCCTTCCCATGAGTTTTTTTGCACCATATAATTATATGAACGAAATAATTATGCTTCAAAAGGCGTTATTTCTAAGTTTGTCTTCTTTTGTTAAAACTTTGCAGATCTCTTATTGTTGGCCTCTACATGCTTGGGTGATTGGGAAAAGGACTCTGGCAAGCTCATTCTCCATATCGATCATCCTTCTAGACATAACTAGAAGAATGTTTGTTTAAACCTCTAGCTACTTATCTTTAGATCAATTTTTTTTCCTTTCATAATCCGCTTAGATCCTTTATTTCCTTTTCATATCAAAACTTAGATCAATTTTTCCTTTTCATGATATAGCTCAGATCAATTTTTCCCTTTCATATTCCTGCTTAGATCAATTTTTCCATCTTATAATCTTGTTTAAATCATTTTTTTAAACAATCCTGCTTAGATCAATTTTTCCATCTTATAATCTTGTTTAAATCATTTTTTTTTTAACAATCCTGCTTAGGTCAATTTTTTTCCATCTCAAAATCTTGCTTAGATCAATTTTTCCCTTTTTTTTATTAGTCCTGCATGGATCATTTTTTTCTTTTATAATCCCAAGACTTTAGTTGTAGTCTGTCATATTTAACACAATCTTTCATATAATATAACGAAGGAAGTTTTGATTTAACGATTGTATTGTACATCAGAGATATCGAATGATAAAAACTACGACTTTGTATGGAGTTGACATAAATTTTATTTTTGGACAAAAATTCGCTTTTACTTTTTTTCACGTCACGCCATACTTGTTTTGGGAATCTCGATTTTAAAATAGTTAAAACATCTAGACATCACAAGTTTTTAGAATGAATGTGTTTTATGTAAAAAGTTAAAACGTGGCTTATGGTGCAACGTTTTTAGGCCATGTGAAAAAGACATGACATGATATTTCTCATCCTGTTCACAATACTCTTGCTGTGTTTGATAATGTTATTTATTTTCTTTTGTTTTTTCTACGACCGTTAAAGCCAAAATTCTACCATATCGCTCTAAATGCTTTTAGTTAGTCTGACTTAAAGATATTACTTGTGACATTAGATTTTAATTGCCAAGGAGTGTTATTTTTTTGCCATGTTCTTTAACAGTATAAGAAAGTAACGATCTTTTTATTCACGTCATTATTAGAACAATAATATTATATGCCTTTCAAGAAATCTTTCTATGTATAGCAACGCTCAACTACTTTTATATAAAAAAAATAGAGAAATGGATTGTCATATCACCTGCATGGAAAACATTTTGAATTTTGAATTTGAATTTGAGTATAATTGTAAGAGTGTTATGTCATTCTTGAATCATCTGAGTATATTTTCAACAATAATTTAGAGAGTAGATTCCTCACATTCGCCATGTTAGTATCCTCAATATAAATGGACTTTATGCTAATCGTGTGAAATTTAGCTCGAGTTATTTGCATTCTTTTGGCAGTAGGAATGGCAAGGTCGATCCCCTGTTCTATTGAAAAGACGGTTAATTCAAAATGTTAAAATGTCCTCAAGCTCCAATATGGATAGGTATAAAGACAAAAAGCTATCTATGTGGGTAGAAGAAGAACTAATGTTTAAAAAAAATGAAATAATCAGCGTTTAAATAAAGTTACGTAAATACAGTAATAGCAGATAAAAAATAAAACATACATATAAACGCATATTGTGATTAGTTTAAAAACGTGTATGTATTGATACAGAAGATTTTAACAACTTGGTTAAAAATATGGGTTATTTTAATCACTTTTTGTGGTTGTTGATACATAATAAATCATAGCTTACTTAAAATTAAATTTACTTGCAAAAGCTACTTTGTGACTTTTGTAAGCTTGATCCATGCGCATTTTTTTTTTTATTAATTTTTAAGGGAGGAAGCCACTTTGAAGAGAAAAAAGGATAAAATTATTTCATATCATCTCAAAAGGACATATAGCAAGTAAACCTGTCCAGAAACAAACATTGATTTTATTAGAAAAAAAGGTAAATTGAGAGATGAAAATCGGCTTTGCTTGCTAACTTCGTTAATTAGCCTTAAAAAATGATCGATTCATTAATGGAGAATGAACGAAAGGCGCTGTAAGCCGTGAAGCATCACAACAGATATTTTGCATTCTGAGGGACTCAAAGCAAAATGGAGGTCGATGAAAAACGAAGCTCTTTGTTCCTTCGAAATAAAAAGGGTATTTTATTTTTTACTTTTTATATTGTAAATTAAGCCCTTTGGGAGCAGGTTACATTCGTGAAGTAGAAATGTTTTTCTTCGTAGTAGATCAAGTCTTTAAAATAAACAGGAACATATTTTTGATAAATATTTTGCTCTTTCTATTTACATACAGCTATTCTCATCTTTCATGGTCTCCACCCCTGAAGTTTCACACCGGCTTATACAGCTTTAGGTTACAATTCATCTAGTGGTGTGGGTTTTTTTGTTTTTGTATTTCATATTATACAGTCATCTGTAACTACGTTTTTTCCTCAGATGTAAAAACACTTGGAATAATTTCAAAAAATTTTACTCAAATGTTTACATTTGAAAAAAAAAAATATGATTTTGCTTTAAACTTTGTTTTCGCGTTAAGTCAATACAAGTTCGGGTGATAATTCAAATTCAAATATATTTGCTCCATTTCCTTTTGTTTCTTTTTTATGTATTTTATTGTTCTTGGAGGGAAGAAAAAAATCCAATCTTTGTTAAGACTTCAATGGGTTTTATATATATATATATATATATATATATATATATATATATATATATATATATATATAATTTATTATTCGAGAATCTTATTCTACAGGTAATAATTGTATTTGAAAATATACACATATTTCTTTGTTAAAAAAATATGTAAATGATGAGGTCCTTGTAATAAGCCTGCATTTTGCTCTATCTTTAAATAAAATTATGATACCGATGAGATGATGATTATGGTGATTATGGTCAAGATAATGATTCTTACTGATAGTGGTAATGATGATCATGATTGTAGTCGAAAATGTGAAAATGATGACGATGATTTTGGAGATGTAAAAATAATTATGATCATGATCGTATACATCATAACAACTATTTTCATATTTTGTGTATTTTTATTAAATGTCTAAAATTAATTGATAATCAAAAGCAAAAACAGCCGAAACATTTCACAGAGAGAGGATATATTCAACACATTCTCATAAAAGATTTTAACCTAATCATGGCAAGACTCAGAGGCCAATATTTTTGTCTTTGCTAGTAGGTCACAATTCGTCAATTGCGAGAAGAATGTTTTTTCTTTGATCTGTTAGTAGCTTTTTAAGCAACCATTAAAGATCATTTTGTTCTGGGAGAATATTTTAATTTTGTCTTCGTTTTGAATATTTTCTATTATTATTTGTGTACCGAAGACTTATTTTTGCCCACGTTTTGGTTCAATGTTTATCACGGTCGGATTGTGAAAAAAGGAGTTTTAAAATACAAGCCTTCATCTCGTGACTGCTTGAAAATATTGGATCAGAAACTGATTATAGAAGGAACAAATTTATTAAGCTTGGCTCAAATTTCTCTAGACTAACAATAGTGACATGAATGGTAATGGTGCAGACCAATCAAGAGATGATAAAACTTTGGTTTTAATGTCTATATTCCCATTTTTAATTAAAAAACACGATCAGTGTATATGTTAATAAGGAAATCTTATTGTAAGGTCAGTTTGGGACTTGGCTTCGTTTAATAGAATGAAAGTCTGTGAGATTTTTATTGCGTGTTTAATGTTTCTCTGTCACTAATATATTTAGTACCATTAGTTTAAAGTGTATTTTTAACTCATTTTTCACCATTAAAGAATGTCCGCGAAATGGTGGAGTGAGGAACTTTGACTTAAAAGATATTGAGTGACTGTTGACAATCAATAACGCGGTTATATATTGTGCTTTTTTCTTTTTAACGACAACAAAGAAAGGGGTTGAGCGCATATGTCCATACTAATATTCTGGGTTAAGCATCGTCTTTGATATCTTCTGACTGAACGCGTCTTTTCCATAGTAATGGGACATAACCGTTTGATTACATACTATTTCTTCTTAACGGTCAAATCGTATTATTTCCCTTAAAATCTTAATCTGGAGATTTCACCGATTAGCAACTTGCGATAAAGCTAACCTCAAACTCAGCTTACTCTTTATTGCTTGCAGATAAAATGGAAAACATACTCCTAGCAATGGATGCCTAGCTGCGCTAAATATGAGTAACAAAATAGGGGATCAACTGATATATATATATATATATATATATATATATATATATATATATATATATATATATATGTGTCTTGAAAAGCATTGACAAATAATCTTTGATTCAGTTTCTATTGTATGCTAGTATTAAAGGTAGCGCTGTAATGAATAAAGAAAACGTTTGTATGCGACTTTCTCCAAGACCGTTTAAGATTTCCTATACATTGAACGTGATAGCATGAGTATGAAATGTGTTTTGTCACTAAGCAAACTAGAAATTTTCAATATCAGAGGTTTGAAAATAATTGAGAAAAGGCCGGACGAAGCTTTCAGATATTCTCATAAATACAAAGGTAAAAAAAAAAACTGTTTCTGCAATCATTCAGAATTGCTGATGCTAATAACTTTTTACGGGTAAAGTTTTAAGGAATTTAGAGCAAGAGGGCACAGTAAAAATTTGAAGACCAATCAAAGATCAGTGCTAAGACCTGCGATAGTTGAGACATTCAATATTGAAACAGTTTTAGCTGCATAGAGTCACACTAGCCGATTTGTTTCTCGTGGTCTGTTGAGAGCATGTCGTGATTATTAAAAAAAGGCATAATTTATTTACATATGAATTGAATGTGATAAATATTTTTTTTTTTATTGTGGAACATTCAAACCGAGCTCTTTATAAAAATCGAGTGAGTATAATGATTGTCGTATGCCTTTTAAGCATTAGGTGTAATATATGCAGTTTATTTAACGCTAAAAAAGTTATTCATTTGAATTGTATTTGTGCATTGTCTATCACTGACTTCCTCCTACCGCCTCTTTCCCTCCCCCTTTCCATGTCGAATCACATGACATGTGGAGTTAATAGATCAAATTTTGGTGCATCAACATGTCACGTTGCAGCGCCCAAATTTTTTAAACCGCAAATGAGTGGTAGTAAGTTTAGAGTATGACATAGACAAAAATAATAAAACGCTTATCTGTCTGCCTCAAAGCCTGTTATGGAGCACAAAAAAAACTTTATCTTTTTCTTCTTTTTTTATAGTATACACATCCGGTGCCATTTAATATCTATGTCTTTTAACTTTTCGTGTCGAGCACAATTTTTTTTTCATTTTTGAAAAGGAATCTGGCATCTAATTAACGTTAAAAAACATCACTATGAGGTAATATAGACAGTACCTCCTATAATTCGTCTGTTCTTATCAATTTATAGCACCAATGCCTTTTCTTCATTTATGTATGCACTATATGGGTGCGCTTAAGACTTAAGGAATAAGCAATGAGGAAAACGAAAAAAAGAGGATAAATTTGTGTTCTAATTTCCTTGAGAAGAGTTGTTTTTTCTGAAAAAAAAATAGACGAAAAGAACATCAAAATGTGAAGAAATTGCATTATTACTCCTTCTTTGAATTAAAAAAAAGCATTATTACTCCTTCTTTGAATGAAAAAAAAAGCATCAATATACTTTTTTGGTCTGTCAATGAAAAGTAATAAAGGCAGAAAAAGTGTCAGAACTGTTAAAAGCAACAATGCGGAAATATGTAAGAAAAGAATTGCAAACACTACATGCTGATGCTGCCGCGGTTTACGGTTAAAACGCTTCCTTGAGCTGTTTGAGTACAAATGGTATCGTTTGTAGCGTAATGTTACATCGTGCAATTGATTATATAACTGAAAGGTCTAAAAACATGAAAAATAGTTCATTTTCCTTTTCTTGAAAAGTTACACAAAACTTACATGCACCCTGTAATAGCGAAAAGTAATGTTATGGCCTGGCTGAGGTTACATGCAGCTTACATGATTGTTCAACCTGTCACTTTCCAATCTTCACTCACAATATTCATCAAAATATCAGACTCTTTAAATAACCGCTTATCTTAAGTCGTAGACCACTACCATTACGGTCTCCCTTTCTTTCCATTCTTCTCTTTCTTTCTTTTTTTTTTTTTCCTGTTCTGGGGTTAGGAGGAGAGGAAGGCATTTTCAAAAGCCTTTGCTGAAGGAAGAACAAATATGAACTTATTAAGAGGATTACAGATATAAAAGGTTTAAAATTCGGAATTTAAAATGATTTAAGGGGGAAAAAATGTTGCGCTTTGCCTAGTAATTATTTAAAACAAAAAGAGGTTTTTTTTTCCTTTCTGACTAACGACTCATCGGTGAGGATTGAACAATAAACGAGTCTTTTTCTGTGAAGATATTGTACAACTTGGCACGGGAAAGCAAGAAAAAAGTCAAAAAATAATTAAACTCTTTGTAGCCGCGCATTAGAGAATGGCATATCATCTGAAACATTATTTTTTTTTTTTTAAATTTCTGAAAATTCAATCTTTTTAGAACATATTTTAATTGACGTCATCATGATCTAAAAAACCAAAACTACACGTCATAATATGCAATCTAAAAACACATTTCATTCTGTGACTCTTTTTTTATATTCACCATAGCTCAGTCATTTTGTTTAAAATTATTGTCGTTTAGATAACAGATTTAAATCGTTTAAAAAGATTGTTGTGGTGCCACCTTAATTTATGGTTTAACAGAACAACCTGGTCTTGCTTTTTAACAGTGATTTTCTAAGCTAATCTCGAGCATTTTTTTTTACATTAAGTTGGTTAAAAAATTTCTAGACATGAAAATACGTCAATAAAAATTGCAGTTTTTGTAGGTTAACGTCATAATATGACTATATACGATTTTAAATCCCTTTATGATAATGTTGTAATATTTTTTTGTTCCTGTCATTTGTTGTTACTGTTGTCATTAATTTTCTTTAGTACTGAAGCACCTCTATACCGCTCAAAAAGATTTTAGTTTTGTTTGTATTTTTATATGCAATTATGATGGTCATAACTTATGAAAACATGTCTATCTTTCATTAGTTTTTGAAACTTTTCGTTCAAAAATATTATTATCTTGAGAATGTTTACTGTGGTATTTGTGAATGTCATAGTAAATATGATTCGATGATGAACCCAATGATGAGTATGGTAGCAATAACGATGATAAAAAGAAACATGATTATTGCGAAAGCAGTAGTAGTAGTAATAGTAGTAGTAGTAGTAGTAGTAGTAGTAGTAGTAGTAGTAGTAGTAGTAGTAGTAGCAGCAGCAGTAGTAGTAGTAGTAGTAGTAGTAGTAGTAGTAGTAGTAGTAGTAGTAGTAGTAGTAGTAGTAGTAGTAGTAGTAGTAGTAGTAGTAGTAGTAGTAGTAGTAGTAGTAGTAGTAGTAGTAGTAAAAGTAATAATAATACAAACAATATTAATAATAATAATAATAATAATAATAATAATAATAATAATAATAATAAGAAGAAGAAGAAGAAGAAGAAGAAGAAGAAGAAGAAGAAGAAGAAGAAGAAGAAGAAGAAGAAGAAGAAGAAGAAGAAGAAGAAGAAGAAGAAGAAGAAGAAGAAGAAGAAGAAGAAGAAGGAGAAGGAGAAGGAGAAGGAGAAGGAGAAGGAGAAGAAGAAGGAGAAGAAGAAGAAGAAGAAGAAGAAGAAGAAGAAGAAGAAGAAGAAGAAGAAGAAGAAGAAGAAGAAGAAGAAGAAGAAGAAGAAGAAGAAGAAAGTGAAGTAATATAAATTAATTCTTATCATAATAATCATAATGATGACGATATTCTCAACCATTGGAAAAGTTTTCGTTAGTTAATGTTTCTCTGTGATGTTTTTGACTCTGATTTTCAGGTAGAATCAATGTTAAATATTTTATTGCAAGCTTTCTCATAGTGGCCATTTTAATTTCGCATGTATTACAAGTATAAGTGGTTATCATCTGAAACAATTTTGAGGTTTAATTTAATCGCTATAGCATTTTTAGCTGTAGCGTTTATATTATCTTTTGAAAAAAAAACAAAACAGGAATTTTCAAAGCAAGTTGCTAAACCAACTAGTGTAACTAGTATAAAAATTTGGTTTTTAAACCCTTAGGTTGACCTTAGATCTCTTACAGGCAAGATAGAAGGTACAAGAAGCAGAGGTAGACAAAGGATTACATTTCTTGATAGCTTGAGCTCTTTTGTGACAGGAAACAACAAAGGCAACATAGCCTTACTGCGGATGACGGAAAATAGGGACAGGTGGAGAATCATGATCGCCGATGTCTGTTCCAGACAGGGCATTTGAGAAGAAGAAGAAGGTTGACTGCAGTGATGAAGAAAACACGTGCTGTCGCACAGCAACCAGGAAAAATTTCACACAGACGGAGATGGCGGGACAGCTACCATAACATCTGGCATCAATGTCGAGTTGACTGCAACGCGGTCTGTAAAAAGAGAGAGAGAGAGAGAGAGAGAGAGAGAGAGAGAGAGAGAGAGAGAGAGAGAGAGAGAGAGAGAGAGAGAGAGAGAGAGAGAGAGAGAGAGAGAGAGAGAGAGACAGAGAGAGAGAGAGAGAGAGAGCGAGAGAGGCTGATGTGCTTCAGTGGTAGAATATTGCAAGTTCCCTGAAGCCACTTTTCACACTACAACTCCATGTTCCATTAATTCACCTTCCGAAGGAGCTTTCTGCCTTTGATCAAGTTTCTGTTGTGCAGTTGGCACAGTTACATTAAATATAATCATGAATTATCATGAAGAATATTCCGATATATATACATGTATATATATATATATATATAATGAGAATATTAAATAATAATACCTTTTTTATATGCACATGGATAAAGTGTTTGAATTTTGTTTTGTACTGTTGGAACCTCTCTGTTCTAATGCTTCTAATCAAACAAATTGAACGAGCACTCAGATTCTTTCGTTATTTTAGTCTTTTTTTTCGCACTTATCTTTTTTTTTTCATTTACATACAAGAATTAAAAGTTAGGGCCAAAAAAATTATCACGAAACAAAGAATTTTTAAGTTATGGCTTCAAATGTATACATAGGGTCTATATTAATGTGCTTCTTTCCTTTAAACTGCCCATTTTTTTTTTTTGGTTTTTTAGAGAGACCTTAATCTTCAACGAGTTATGTTTTTTTCAGCCAGACCCTGGAGCTATGCAAAAAGCTGGGAGCAGAGATAAAGCTAAACGTCGGACGTCACGTTGTGGTTAAAAAAATATAGACAAATTACATTAATCTTTTCAGATGGCTTTTTTAGATGTTACCCCAATTTTTTAATTGGAAGCCGATCGATGCAACATGAATGTAAAAAAAATATATTTAAGATAATGATTTATATTTATAAACAAATTTAATTGACATACATACAAAAACTGGGATCAGTTTTCTCCGAAAAAAAAGCCGGTAGAGACTGGTAGAAAGAACAGATGAAGATAGAGGGGGAAAATGGAGAGATGGAGTAATATAGCAAAAAAAAAAAGGATTGCACTAAAATATGATAAAGAAGTGAAGAGATAGAGAGAGAAAGAAAGAGACAGACAGACAGACAGAGAGAGACAGATAGAGAAAGAGAGAGAGAGAGAGAGAGAGAGACAGACAGACAGACAGACAGACAGACAGAGAGAGAGAGAGAGAGAGAGAGAGAGAGAGAGAGAGTAATAATCTGAGTGTAATATTTTGAAGCTGTTTACAAATTTTTAAGCTTACGCTTCGCAAAGCAGTGAGCGGGCCAGGTTTGCATGCAGCACATCTCTTAGGCCGATAACACCCAATGACACACGTCGCTAATAGAACACATGACATCTCGCAACCGTAGTGGGTGACGCTAGAGTCAACCAGACCCACCAAAATAACCAGAGCTGTTTCAAAGTCAACTGAGGGTATAAAAGTTGAGGAGAGAAAGGGTATGTGCAGACAGAAAAAACGTATGGGTGGAAAAAAAATATCATTGAATTTGGAAGGGTCTGAAATTGTCTTCCATAAGCGATTGTTTCCAAGCCAAATCAGTATTTACTATGTTTTCAATCTTTGGGCTCGAAAAAAATATACATGTACTAGTTTGAGAAGCATTTCAATTTTTATTGTGTTGAGAGTATGTTTGATAATGATAAGATACTCATTTCTAATAAAGCTTGGTGTTAGAAAAATTGTTTTCAAATTGTGTTAATTTTTATTTTCCTTTGCTTTGAAGTTAAATTTGAAAAAAGTTTGAAAAATTATAAAAAATGACATCTGTTATTACTGAGTTTTGTTATTTTGTATTTGAGAATCGTTTCTTTAATTAAAATATATAAATCTGTAGAACTCTATCAGTTTCCTAGGAAAAACAAGACACAATGTAATTTTAATGGATCTTGATACTTAGTTCTCAAACGTTAATAAACCAAAAAAAAATATTTTATCTTACCTCAATTTCTACTGCAAATAACATTCCTAGAAAATTAAATGGAGCCTCAACATTTTAGATATTTTTACCAAATCTGAAATCTGAAGTAAATTGTGCCTTCTGATATGTTTTATTTTCTCGTAAAACGTAATTTTTGTTTTATCTTTATGAAATTTAATATCCCTTAAAGTAAAATCAAAGACATTAAGGAAGATTGTGGACAGATTTAAAGAGACCGAGATGTGAATATTTTAAGTCAATTGTAATGGCCCAATTCCTTAACTGCCCAACATTATTTTGAAAACTTTTGCAATTTTTTTTTTCTTCAAATCCATTTTAATTATTTTGGCATTTGGCAGAAATGTACAAAATGCTGTTCGAGTCATAAGAAACAATCATCTAGATAAAACAAGGCAATAGGCTAGGTATGGCAATGGTGTAATCTCATGGGTCTATAGTAAACTGGCAATGGGGATAATTGATTCTTTTGCAGATACTTCTAGGCGGTAATACAGCAGACGCAGAAGCTTATCCACCTAACGCTATTGGCTCAGAACCCATTGTCTTTGGAGATGTAGTTGTGATAATCCTTCCCATTTTGATATGCCATGTTTGAAGTAACTGATATTGGATTATGTAAACAGGTCAATTTCTACAAAATGCGATTCATAAAGATTCATTACTTTTCACTTAGAAGTCATAAGCTCTCGCTAACAATTTCATGCATACATTATGGATAAAACAGTCAGTCAATGTATCTTGGAAATTCATTCGAATGTTTGAATCTTTGGTCTTTTATTCAATATTTTAATCATAAAATGACCAAAACAAGATAAATCTATTTGTCTTACTGCGAAGTAAGCAACTTAATCTAAACCTGACGGAGCTGTTTACTTGAGAAATGACAAGATGAACGAAGGGGCAACTATCAGAGTAAGATATTAGCACGCATATGTTTTATTCTTCTGATTAAAGAAAAGGAATTAAGTAATTCATTACTGACTTCTGACTTCAGCTTTTCGCTGTGCCCTACTGTAACAGTACTAGATTCATGTGGTTTTCTATAATTAGGCTCCCTTATCGTTAGTCACTGGGCAAAATGCAATCTCAAATTGTGTTTTGAACGTGCTCTGCATCAGTGACAACACCATGGACGTCGAAGATTCTGGAGAATCATCATCAAGACTTGTCGTGTTCTGTTAAGATCGATCCATTCCATACTATGGTACTAAGCAGATATTCTATTGTCTACCCTCACACAAAACACACTAAATCTAACTCAGTTGATTACAAAAGGTCTTGTGTACTAAGATGTGCATCGTATGCTGCTCAATAAGTCAGCATAATATTAAATTACAACTTTGATTGTCGAAAAACTCAGCTGTTTCCACAGCTCAAGGTGGTAACCCCCCACAAGAAGTTCAGGAACCAATAAACGGTTATAAAATCTTTACGGGCAAGTGAGGTTGAGGGTTTCAAAGACCCACGATGGCCAGAAATACCAGTGAGTTTGCAAAGGGTGTACAGATTAGAAATGCAGCAGGTTGGTGACTCACCATCAAAACACAGGTTCTGTTGATTTAAGGAATGGGAACCAGCCAGATCAGGTGATGAGGGACCAAAAGGGTATGAGGCGGCACAAACCAGATAAAATAAAAAGAAGCCGTGGCAAAGGGGTATTTGGCTAGTTCAGAAAATCTCAAAACTGGACAATACATAACAGGGGTTAAAAGAATGCACGCGTTATAAAAGATGTTCAAAATATCTACTCTAATTATAGACGTCCGTTAACATAAATCAACTCTGCAAACAAGATGATGACAGAAAACAAACTCATTTTACAACATTTCAAAATGAAAAGGTGGAGCCCAAGACAATTTTTTAACAATAACTTCTCATTTTACTTGGGAGTTAAAAAAGCTATCAGAATTTAAAACATTATTATGGTTAAATAAATTATGAAGACACTCAAAAAAGAAAAAAAAATCTCTCTAAACCTTTTTCTCCAATTTTCAAAGTGAGCCTTTACCAAAAAAGAATTGCTACCCTCAATTCAAATCCTCATGGCGACTAAAAGTACCTTCGACAAAATATAACTATCCTCTATGGAATACAAGCTAGACCAATCCTGTGACTAGTTTTAAAAGCAGAAAATCCTAGATTTGGGTAACATCAAAGCGATAGAAATAAAATAAAATATGTAGAAGTCAGTGTATATCTCAGAAAGCAAAATCCTACCCCATGCAACCATAATTGGCTAATACAACCGCACAACAATGATATATATATATATATATATATATATATATATATATATGGACCGAGATTTAGGATATGACTTTGGTCATTGGCTCTTCTTAGCAAAACCGCTCAGCGCGAAAATACTATCAATTTGAATTTCACTTTAAAACATATTTTTTTAGCCGCTTATATTTTACACAGTATTACATTCTATGTCCGTGACAAGTCTCGATAAAATCATAATAGTGGCTTCAAGAAATAAAAATTCCATTTCTGTATAGCCCATGTCGCACCACGAGGAATATGAATATTTTTATATTTTATCTTTGCTGGAGTTTTTGCAGACAGTTAAAAAACTTTATTAAATGTGGAAGTAGTAAAATAGTTTTTGGCATTAAACACTTTACACCTGCAGTTGTTCCACCGAATGATTCAAAATAGCTCGACATATTTTGTGTAAAATAACGATTTATAAAGAAAATGGCTTTAATATGCCACCGTTATCCACCAATCAATCAACTGTACATTTTTTTGAAAATTATTCCTACATGTAGTATAAACATGCTTATCTTTTTGTGATCAGTATATAGTTTTATGAAAAGTTATAGCATTCTATATATTTATTTATCTATCTCGACTTATTTTTGCCAAGTTAGATCCTTTCAGCTATTACCTGGCCTCCACGGTGTGTGAGAGGACGATAATTCAAAGAATCCTTTATGTAGAGACGACCAAACTTGCCAACGAAGGGATCAAAAGTCTTCACAAGTCTCTATTGGTGGCAATTAGTTTAACAGACTTTTTAATTTAGGATAATTAGATAATGTTGGTTAGGAAAGGGGGGGGGGAGGGTAGTATGTAGGAACGTATCACCCAGAAAGATTTTGAGCCCTTTATTGAGATCAAATATCGATAAGGTAAGTTAATAAAATCCTTTTTAGGTTATTTTAAAGAAAAAAATTTACCTTGATAGAAATTCGAATAATATGGTTTGTTTGGTATCAGATTTATCGACATTAGTTTTAATTCCAGATAAAACATATTTTTCCTCTAAACATACGGTACATTTCTCAATTACTTGCAGCTATCTTCAAAAGGCCACAGTAAAACAACAAACATATCACCTAATGAAAAAGCGAAGAAAATTAATTAATTGGCTCACAAAGCAAGAAAAATTACACACCAACCTTTGTCGCATCTCAAGTTACTTTAGCAAAATAACACGCCACATTCCATTTGCTTACCATTTTTTTTTTCAAACAAATGTTGATTGACTAAAAAAGAAAGTTACACACAATTAATTACAGCGAAAAAAAAACCAATATTTTTGCTGAAATCACAAGGCACACGGTAGAGATACTCCTAACTTTAAGCTGTTTAAAATATGAGAGAACAGATTATTATCTATAGCAAAGCAAAACCATTCAAAGATATCCTCACTTTATTGTGAAAATACGTTACTATCAAAGAAGCTTTATTTTATAAGTTGAATAACTTAATAGTTCCAGCATGAGTATGAGAGCTCATATTTTAATCAAGCTCAGGCATTTTAGAAATTAGATTGATTCGTGTTGCAGAGAGGGGTTGATGTAAGAAGTTCCCAGAACAATGGGAGAATAACGAAGAATAAAGGAAAGGAGCAGGAAGATAAGGAGGCGGAGATATTGAGCACATGCCAAAGACAGCTTCCATAATTTTGCGTACGCCCAATGCAAAAATGTTTATCTTTGGTGATAATATTTTATATTAAAACTGCGGCAAAAAATTTTTTTTTCAAACTTGACCAATCGCCAGGTTACATTGTATTTAAAGACAAAATTTTCATGGGATCAACGCCAGTGTCGCCCTGTCTTTTAAATTCCTCTGGTAAGTCTCATAATTTTATATTTTCGCTATTGTTCAAAAGACTCAAGTACTGTTTTATCATGATGAAAGAAAATATTAAATGATCCCGAAAAGTTATGTTCCAAATACTAAAAGTGCAAATTCAGTCCTAGTACAAAGTTAAAGTCGCAACGTATATGTCGTATATTCCTTCCAGGAGTGAAACATACTGGCTAAAACCTTTCTCTCAGCTCTCTGTCTTTTTTCTTCTTCTTCTTCTTCTTCTTCTTCTTCTTCTTCTTCTTCTTCTTCTTCTTCTTCTTCTTCTTCTTCTTCTTCTTCTTCTTCTGCTGCTGCTGCTGCTGCTGTTGCTTCTGCTGCTGCTGCTGCTGCTACTACTACTACTATTACTACTACTACTACTACTACTACTACTACTACTACTACTACTACTACTACTACTACTACTACTACTACTACGACTACTACGACTACTACGACTACTACGACTACTACTACTACTATTATTACTACTACTACTACTACTACTACTACTACTACTACTACTACTACTACTACTACTACTACTACTACTACTACTACTAATAATAATAATAATAATAATAATAATAATAATAAAAATAATAATATTACTACTACTACTACTACTACTACTACTACTACTACTACTACTACTACTACTACTACTACTACTACTACTACTACTACTACTAATACGACTACTACTACTACTCTTACTATTACTACTACTACTACTACTACTACTACTACTACTACTACTACTACTACTACTACTACTACTACTACTACTACTACTACTACTACTACTACTAATAATAATAATAATAATAATAATAATATTAATAATAAAAATAATAATATTACTACTACTACTACTACTACTACTACTACTACTACTACTACTACTACTACTACTACTACTACTACAACTACTATTACTACTACTACTACTACAACTACTATTACTACTACTACTACTTTTTATTATCCATGGTACCTGATTCCCTTCTTTTTTAATATCTTCTCTCGTTGGGCTCTATTGTTTTTATCCTATTTCCATCTCTTATGGTTTTTTTTTCCGTCCTTTAACTTGTTCTCAATTCAAAATGTCTTTTTAGCTATCTGAAACGTGCCTGCATTTTTTTAAATCCACAGTTTTCTCTCTAAAACACCATTGCAGGCTTTAAAAAATCACCATGAAACTCTCTCTGATTGTCCTGTTTCTTGTCCTTGTTGGAGCGATATGTGCTGCTTCAGGAAGTTCTGCGCGGAGAGAGAAGAGATTCTTAAAAAGTTGGAAGAATGCTTTTACGAAGATAAAAAAATTTACAAAAACTGTAATAAAGAAAGTGGATCATGCCATTGACGACAGTGTCGGCTTTGTGAAGAAAAAAGCTGGAAATGTGAAAGATATCACAAAGAAAGTAATACACAATGTAGATAATGCTATTCACAAGAGCGTTGACTTTGTGAAGGATACTGCTGGAGATGTAAAAGACATCACAAAGAAAGTAATACACAATGTAGACAATGCTTTTGACAAGAGCGTTGACTTTGTGAAGGATACTGCAGGAGATGTGAAAGACGGGGTCAATAAAGCAGCAAAATATACCGTCAAAATATCAAAGAAAGTAGTGGACAAAACTGATAAAATCATAGACAAAAGTGTCGCCGGGGTCGTCAAGGCAGCGAAGTTCACCGCAAAAATATCGAAGAAATTTGGAAAAGGCGTTGTACAATTCTCCAAGAAAGCTTTCAAGGCAACCTACGACGCTGCGAAAAAAAGTTTCAATGCCATTAAAGAACTCGCTAAGAAAGGTACGCTATTGATTTTCAATAGAGAAACAATATGCCACAGTTTACTTGAAACGTAAAAATTTATAATTCAAGGTATAAAATTAAATCAAGGAGCGAGCAATTTTTTAACCGAATAATAAGTAAACGCGTGAAAGTATGTCTTTAAAGGAAGAAGATGATTCAAAAGAGAAATAATATTGTAAGGATATCAAAACAAACAGCAAATTGAGTTGGAAAGATCAAGTAATTTTTTAATTAGTAAATTTTACATATGCGGCACAGTGAGATGGATTTGTAAAACATGAGGGATTGATTTAACCAGAATATTTAGAGAATTGCTTTTTTAAAGGGAAAAACGTATCAATATATTTATTGTCGGCGGTGCAGTTTTGATTTTAAAGCTGTTTCTTTTAAGAGGCTGGGTAGAATTTTAATGTATGCTGTAAAGGTTATAAAGACCACAAGCACAAGAATAGGCGAATTTGGTGAAAGTTTTTCCACTGAGGACCTAAACCATCTAGCGTAGCCGCTAATTTCATTATCAACAGTGGGCATTACAAGTCAGAAATATATATATAAATACGCTGCAAATGGGGAAAGTCAACCTATGATATTTACGTTCCAAATGCAGCAGAAAATTATCATTTATGGCTTGTATCGCATAAGAATCTGACAGAAGAGGCATTTAACTTTCCGATTGTCTACTTCAGTTGAGGTTTTTAGTAGGCACAAGAAAAAGAACCAAATATATTTAAAAAAAAAAAAAAGCACGTTCTTACGCTTCAAGTTAGGTTGAAGAACGCGTGTAATTGTGACGATCAATTTCATTCGCAACTGAAATGCTATAATAACTAGTATAGGTAAATTTTTCGCACTTCTTTACCTCTATGTACTGACTTTGTCGGGAAGGGTTACTCCAATGGGGCGGATAGCTAAAAATTGCCTTTATCGCTATGAATATTTCAATTTTTTGCTCGGGAATACTCTTGTGTAAGATCAAGTTTAGACCTATATCAATAATTAAATTGAACTAAAGAGAAAGCAAGAGAGATTTTTGTAGCTTGTAATCTTATTTATAATTTGTTGTGTGTAACCTATTCCTTTGTTTCACTTGATCTTTCCTTTTCCCCCATCCATGCCTTTCTTTCTGATTATCTCTCTATACTTCTTTTTCTGTAATTCTCACTGCCTGTTACAATCACTATTCGCCCTATTATCCATCTCTCTCTCTCTCTCTCTCTCTCTCTCTCTCTCTCTCTCTCTCTCTCTCTCTCTCTCTCTCTTTCTTCCTCTCTCTCACTCTCTCATATTGATCTAAATTTTTCAGAACACTCCTTTTTACCCTTAATACAAAGTGCCCATCTATTTTTTTAACTCTCACTATCCCATTCCCTTGATACCTTGACCCTCCTCAGTTGACTTTGACGCAGCTGTGATTATTTTGGTTGATCTGATTGACTCTAGCGTCACCAACAAAGCTTGCGAGGTGGCATGCATATCATCAGCGGTCTACGTCATCGGCCCAGGAGCTTTGTTCTATGCAAACCTGGCGTGCCCTCTCCTTTGCGAAGCGTGAGCTTTATATCTTTGATATTAGATGTCATATATCATTATTGATTTTGGTCCTACCCTTTTAGTTACTATCTTTCTGACCAGTGATGAAATATGCGATTCTGCTTTTCCTCCAGTCTTTTTATCGCATAGCTACATTTCCATCTTACTCTCTAAATATCTAGTATCTATCACTTATCAATTTATTCTTTTTTTTAATTTTACTTTCAAATTTTTGGCGACTTAGTTCATCAAGGATGGAAAATATAACGATAAACTAAGTTTAAAAATTGATTTAAATTTTTTGATCGAAACTAAAATAAATTTCGAAACTATCAAAGACATCTGCACCATCTCAAAAATTGAAATAAAATCCAAAATATTAATCAGTGACAAAATGAAAATGGTCCTAAAAATCTAAATAAACTTGAAAATGTATTGATGCCAGTTATAATTTTTAATTTTTTCTTTGCCAAAGTCGGAGGAAAGTGAGAAGGGATTTGAAATACTCATTTTTTAAAATTCTGGCAAGGGTCAGCCATTCTTTGAGAAAACTTTATCTGTACTGTAATCTGAGCACAAAATGTATGGCAATAACCACTTTTTACCACCCCATCCTCTAAAGATGCAACAAAAACCAACAACTAGACGGGCCATATGATCTCTCTGGTGTCACTTTTTCCCCTTAGTGTGATAAGTTTCACGAATGATGAAAATTGATAGAATAGTTTACACAAAACTCAGATCGGTTTTTATGGTGGGCTTAGAATTTTTCTTAAAAGATATATCTTCTGTAGATTACTTTTATAGTGATCTGTGCCAGATTTGAAGAATTTTTACTCCAAGTTCTTTTCTCAATTCTTCTGTCTAGATCTTCCACGGTTTATCTCTCGCTTTTCCTCTATCTTTCTTTATTTCAGGTCTTCTCTCTTTCTCTCTCTCTCACACACACACACACACTCTCTCTCTCCCCACCCCTAAATTTTCCTTTCAAAGATAAATGCCCTTTGTTCTTTTCATTTGATACTAAAATATGTTTATATATGTCAATTTTGTTAAGCTAAAAAAGAATCTTATATTTGTCTGATACCACTTCCTTTTAAAAACACTTGGTAGCATCAGATATAAATAACAATTAGAAAGTATCTTTCAATATATTTGTCGCTATTCTTACCTGTGCCTCAGGACATCAAATTTTCTCTCTTTTTTGTTTACAGAGTTTTGGCGTATCTCGAGGACGTTGCTGTGACTCTTGTTGAAAAACATGTTCTGAACGACTAAGGCCTTTCTTCAGTTAATTTCTAGACACAACCCAGACAGTAAAGAGGAGGAAATGTTTTAATAAAGACCATTTAGATTCATATGCGGTTTTAAGCGTTTTCCTGAATTGTGAGACATTTTAGAGCTTTATCCAAAATAATTTCTTTTTTTCTTTTTTTGTCTGATATCCTTTTTTTAAATTATATGAGAGAGAAGGTGATATACACATAAGAGATATAAGAAATCTAGTTCTCCCTCAATTTGATCGTGTTTTGTTATGTTTTCAAAGCATTCGATAAAAAGTGTGCAGCATTTTTTTTGTTTCCATCTGCCCATTTACCGCGAGTCACTTAGTTCAGAGATTATTTTCACACTGCACTGTGTGTTTTCCTTGAAAGGGATAAATAGGCAAGTGGGCTCCGAAGCCTGTCATAGAAAAACCATGGGGAGCTTTTTAATGACTTTATTTTTGGCAAAATGCAATATATCGTCATTTATTGAAATGTAATCTTTTCATATTATTGTTGCGATGGCCTTACCCAGGGTCGAGCTTAATAGGGTCAACAGGAGCCAAAGTGAAGGCGCGGTAGTCAAGCCTTTTCACTGTTTGGATCTTTTGTCGACTGCTTTACATTAAGCACCACAGTGTAGGGCAATCAGAGAAATGACCTCCGCACAAGTTAAAGTGTGATGCCAAAACGTTCTACTCTATAATTTGTTAATGGAGACATTTAAAATATTGGAAAATTATCATTAGGATAATATATTTATTTTGTTTCGTATCCTTTGGAAAGCTTTTCAAATAATTTCATTTGACGCGAGGATGTTTAAGAACAAACAAGCTGTAGCAAAAAGGACTACTTTATTGGATGGAAGGAAGATTCGAAAGGTTTGGCTGTGCTGTAAGGCTGTGGTTCCAGAAACTTCTCTTGTCAACTAAGATTTTACCGTTGACCTCATGACTTTGAAGTTGTGCATCGGGGTATCACACTACAGACTATACACTGTGCTCACCTCGGCACTGAGCGCGAATGTCGCATTACTTATTTGTCCATATCGATGTGTGGATGTGTGGAGCTTAATTGTTCCGTCCGCTATGCTCTGTGCAAGAGCTGGCGCCTGTCATCTCGATCGGTGTAGTCCACTTTGATTAAAAAAAAGACTCTGTAGCACTTATCCAATTAATAAGAAACACAGTTTGAACCTTCGGGTTTTCTGGTTTTATTGAATTATTTAAGTATCATCCGACAGTGTCGAGATATAAGTCTGAACTGAGAAAGTAAGTTCTTGGTCTCCTCAACGTCTCTGTGGTGAGCTCTCTTCACAACCTCAGATGTATACATTCGTCACGGGCTAGTCTTTATCATTGTCCAAGATTTAAAAGTCCAAACGCCACAACTCCAAATTTTTATAAGCAACACAGAAAAGTGAAATTACCAATTATCAGTAAAACCTTTCAGGTTTTCGAAACTTTACTAATAGGCTAGAGGGTTCAGTAACATATTTAGAAATTAGACATTTCTTTAAAAGCTACACCGTGTAAAACATTTAAAATGAACACAGCTAAAAATAATCTTGAATTTTAATGTTTCCACAATACTGAAGATCAGCATTTAAAAAAGCATTTAAGATCTTCTCACAAATTATTCTAAATGATCATATTTAGCATTCTCTTTACCACTACAACACCATCTTCTTAATCATCATTTTTGTTATTTTTTATCATCATCATCCACAAAAAATAATCAACATAACAAGCACCTTAACTTTAATACTCTAAATTAAGAGAGCATAATTAAATGCAACTTAATTGGTCGGAGCAACATTATTTTTTAAGTTGATCTTTGTTTTCCGCAGAAACCAGCAATAATAAAACCCATGTAATCATCGCAACAGGACATATAAAAATTTTACCAAAAGAAAATATCCAAGAAAAAGTACAATCTTTGAACCGACATAGAAATGCATTCACATCAACTACAAAAGTAATCGTCAAAAGACCTAAAATCTCATAGATTTTATGCTTATACAGAAATGTTTTAAATTTAAACTTTCAACAATTCTAGAAAGTTAATGTGTCAAGATTGCTAAAAAAAATTCGTTAAAGGATTTTGATAAAAAGCAATATCTACTGTTGCCCAAAAGTGCTAGTCGCATGGGCACCATACATAATATCAAGGTTTTAATTAATATTTTTTAATGTCTTCTTTTGAAATAATGAAACTTTAATCATAAACCACTGCTCCACATGCCCAGTCCGTTGTTGTTGACACTCTTCCTTTTTTATTATAGAAGAAAGGTCCCAGGCAGGCAAAACATAATATTTTCTTTTTTTTAATCTTTTTTTTCCAACAGTATTTATGTTTGAAGAAAATCGAGTATGTCTATTTTTTCTTATCAGATGTATTCCTTTTTTCCTAACTTCGACGTCAAAGATAAGAAATTAGAAAAGTCTGAGACAAGCCCTTGTGGCGTGCGGTAGTTTTCAATTTAAGATGTACGGTTATGTAGGGGATCAGACTGTTCTATAAAATTTACAGGCAAAGGTTGAAAAATGACAAGATGAACGTGAGGCTGCATGTAATTGCTGTGAGTCGAGGCTTACTTTTATACAGGCCAAGTCACCGACGTGAACAAACCTTTGCATGTTTGAGTTATAGTGATCCATTTCTTTTGGACATGGTTAGGACATAATTGTACGCAGAACGAAATTATAATTTAGCCTTCAGGCCTACACAATAAAAAATATCTAACTGTCCTAACTCCGCAAAATAGTTAAATGATATAGCTCACTCTTACTCTAACTGCAAAAGATTGTTCCCTTTACCTACTTGGCCTGATGTATTTTAGGAAGCCTCACTGTAAGTCTAAAACACTGTTTACTATCATTAACGTGTACGGTCTAAGAAAATAAAAAAAACAAGAACATAAAAAGTCTCGAGTTCTCTTTCTCTCTTAGCTTTCCACTTACAAGACCCAGTGGTCCATAAATAATTAGATTCTTTAAACGTTAAACGCTGTGGGAATATTCTAATCTTATACACTCGTTTTGATCGCACTGATTTGCTGATATTCATTTAAGAAACCTTTTTGACAAGGAAAAAATTAGCTGAGCAAGAAAACGTGTTTTCAGAGCGTAACATATTATAGGTAACAATTAAAAATGGCTTATTCTGCTGAAAGCCAAGTACAAATATATATATATATATTGTTTTACTGCTTAGATCATAGGCTAAACGTTGTGCATCGTACCCGAGTGTGGTTGCATTTGGAAAGGAACTACTGCTCTGAAACAAATAATATTAGTTCGATATTTTGTGTGAGTAAATTGCACTCCATTCCCTTTTTGACACATCCAAATCTTAAATTAAAAAAAAAGAATTTTTTTGTCGGAGTCTGTTTAGTCGTCATCAATTTTTCTGATGTGTCTGGAATGTACCGCTGAAATCTTCCACCTTTTGGGAAACAATAAAACAAAGTTGAACCTATTAATTGAATCTCTTGAACTGGTAAGGTAAAAGACAAGCACAGGTCAAAGCAGGCAGTGGTGAAAAACTACTATCTCCTTTTGTTAGAGAAAGAACAGACTTAATCAGAGCTGTCACTATGAAAACTGATAGTGGAGAAATAGTGAAAGCTGTTCAAAATATCCACATACTTGTATTACCGCTGCCACAGTCTCATCCTGAAAATCACATGAAAAATGATAAATCTGAAGAATTTTAAAACAGTGAAGACATGCAGAACAATGGTGATTTTAAGAAATGGGAGAATAATAATAAAGACAATTTAAAAGTAAATTGATTCAAAATTCAATAGTAATTACTAATAACAATATCGTATCTTTCTAAACTTCATCTTATCTTTAAGCACCTCATTAATTTTAATTAATTAATATATATATATATATATATATATATATATATATATATATATATGTATACATACATACATATATTTAGTTTTGTGTAACTTTATTGCATTTTGGTTTCTTTGATGATTGGACTACTTTATGAGCATTAATAATAATACAATTATTTGGATATATTTGAGGAATTTTTTTTAACATTTGGAGGCAGCTTTAAATTTAATCATTGTTCACCGTAGAGGTGTTCGATTTAAGTTAAATGTATTTGATTAGTTTATGAGAATAAGGCTGAAAGTGAAAGCGGGAATGGGTTGGGGTGAGAGGTTGTTAATTTCAAGGAGTTCGTAGTAGGGTCTACATGTGGCCTCCTAAATTGTTTGTTTTATTAGTTTCTTAATTTATTATTGTTTATTGAATGATCAAATTAAAAATCAAAGTTAACTATCATCAATATTAGCCGAAGCGGCCAATCAGTTGACCTATATCGTTGTGGGTGAGTCATGAACATATGGTAGGTCTATTATCATGGTTTTCATTACTATTTGACTTGTGTCTTGTGAGTTTTAATGTTGGATCAAGATAATTTTTAAAACACTTAAAAAGTTTCCTCACATTTATACACACAAACCTTCACACATATCTCTAAATGGTTGCACTATTTATAAATCTGTAATTAATAATAACGTCTATAAGTAGCCTGTAACATCAGGCTGTATCAATATTTGAGCTTTTGTTAAATTCAGTTCTTATGTGTTTATCCGGTCTACTTGTTACTTCAATTCTCAATGATATAATTGGGTTTTTTGGGGGTTTTTTTTTTGTGAGGAAAGGGGGGGGGGAGTGTTGGGTTGTTGTTTTTTTTTTTTTTTTTTGACTGTTTGCTTTTGGTGGAAGGGGGGTTACTTGGCATTATTCGTCACAAAAGAATATTCTATTTATGCACTTATGTCATGATCTTAGTAAATTTGACAGTTTGGTGAATGGTGTTGTTAATAATTAAAACTATTGCATTTCTGATTACTACATATATTACGATGAGATCAGCTGATCACAGCGTAAACTTTGCTCTCATTTCTTATTTATTTTTTGCCTCACTCGTTAAAATTGATGTTAAATGTTGGATTACTTAATGTTGATAAACTAACTTTGGAGAGGATAAGAATAACAAGGACATAAATGTCTTTAGGTCAGACTATTTTTTCAAGAGTTTAGTCCCTTGGTAAATCTTTGCTGTTGAGCATGAGAAATGCTTATTGTTTACATTGAAAGATGAGCGTGAAAGAGAAGAATGCATGCTATGTGGAAATGAGAAAGACGATGATAATATTTGGTTTTCTAAAATAACAGTTTCAGTCAACTTTCTATGTAAACAAATTGGATTTCATGTTCAGTACTCAGTCTACTATTACAATTTTTCCCCACTTGTTAAATGTACGGTAATATTTTGACTTTCCAGATGGAAACTTCTTGATAGTTATAACTTCTTGATTCTTGGAGCAAGAAAATACAAAATTGTTTGAAAAAATTGTTAGAATGACTGATTAGAAGCAAGATCATTTATTGACCAAAAAGTAAAAATCATGTTAACATCGTACAAATTCAAAACCATTAGTATTATTTTTCAGTATCTTCTTCTATAAAAACGAAACTGTAAACATAAATAATTTCGTCAGAGTCATTTTGTAGTAAAAAGAAAGCCATCTATATTTTTATGAGCTCAATGCTTCATATCCTTAATTAAAACTTTAACGGAGTAGATCATGGAAGGCTGAAAAAGTGTCATCACAATGAACATATAAATACAAGGGACTTGATCAACACCTGTTCTAGTTGATTCTAATGACTTGATCAGCAACAATAGTCAGTAGTGAAGAACAGCGCAGAAAAAAACCTCATCACTATGTTTAAATTTGATCGAAAACAGTAAACAATTTTGTAAATAGCTACCTTTCTCTCACAATGATGTAATTCAACAGTTGTATTGTTTCTTTGGTTTTCGTTGTTTTTTTTTTCATCCATCATAATGAAATAAAAATAAAATCGTGAGTCAGAAAGTAAAAGCACTCTTTCTTTTGCTTTAAAGAAGAAAGATCTTAAGCAGGCTAAACGAAGTATTTTCTATATTGTTTCCTCTTTTGCAGAGTTTGTTTTGTTTGAAATTATTAAGTGGCTTGAATCGTTTTTTTTTTTAAATAATATCCATCCTGATATAATTTTTTTAAATAAAAAAAGAGGTCCCAGTCAAGCACTTCTTTTTAATTCGTTATAGCCTTTTATAATTGATTGAACAATATTATGAAGTAATTGGCTGACTTGAAATGAGTGAAAATTATAAAATTTTTTGATGAACAACGAGGCTGCCTGTAATTATCGTCAGCCTGTAACGCTGGCTGTTGGCATTAGCGTGTTGTCGTGCATGTTTAATCTTCTTATTATAAAATTATTGGCTCTTTCGTCTCGCACGGCCCTGCGTTTAAAGTCCCAATGTATGGGGATTAGTTTGGCTCTAGAAATGCTAGACCCTGTCAGAACAAAAAATATTTTGATAGCGCACTACATCAATGTCGATGATTCTGGAGAATCATCATGAAGACTTCTTTCAGTCGGATCAATCTCTTCAATAATCAGGTATGGAAGATGATCAAAGAGCTATGATATCGTAAGATGGCAGAGGAAGCCACAGATATGAATATTATACATGAAGCACATTGGTGACTCACAGTCAGCAGACAGATTCAACAGCTTTGTAATCCAGAGGAATGTAATCCAGAGCAATTGATGGAGAATCAAAAGATAAAGAGGCAACGCTACAGCCAGGTTGGCTTCAGATAAAAAAAAATAAGAGAAGGACATTCGGTATATCCGAAAATACTCAACACTGGACAATATAAATGATCGCAGAAGATAAACAGACCACCGACGATGCAAAAGCTTTACAAAATATCTTTTTTTTTAAATGGTCAATAAAATGACTTTAATGTAAATTTAAGAAAGTTCATTTTGGTAAGCAGAGCGCATTGGAGACTGAACTTATTGTGCAACATTTCAAAGTAAAAAGGTTGAGCTCGAGTCAATCTGACTCTAATATTAGAATGCATAGAGTTTTCAGATAACTGGGAGGTGAAAGAAGCCACCAGACTTGAAAAAAAGTCCTAGGAGTCAAATAGTAATACACTAAAAAAAAAAAAGAAAAGAGTTTCTCAATATTTTTTTTTTAATTTTTAAAACAAAGCCTGAACTAAAAGATAATAAATACGCCCTCAAAACAAAATCTTTTGGGAACTAAAAATACCTTTGATAAAAATATGTTGTAATTCAAGCTAGATTAGCAATGAGAATCGTTTAAAAAACTACTAATAATTGACCTGGATTTTGTCAAGCAAAAGCAGTAGATTTCAATCAAAGGATATATACAGTGCATATCTCAGAAAAAAAATTACCAAAAAATATAACCATAATAAGCTAATACAACCACACCACCACAAACTATATTGCCCAATATTTAGATTAAGAGTCACACATCGCGTAGAAAAATATACTACGCGTGAAAAAAATATAGATTCCAGTTACACTTTAACACATATCGTTAAGCAGCCCGTATTTTACAATATGTTACATTCCATCTACCTCGAAGAGTTTTCTCCCTATAACATCATAACTGTGGCTTCGAGAAATTGAAAATGGCCCATGTGGCACCACGTGATTTATGTATAGTTTTAACTTTTATCTTTACAGTAGTTTTTGTAGACGATAAAAAATATTTGTTAAAAATGGAAGTTAAAAGATTTTTTGCAATAAATTCTTCATTTCACCTTTAGTTGTTTGAAGCAATGATTCAAACTTGGCTGACATATTTGGACCGATAAAGCAATCTAAAATGAAATTGTTTTGAATGTGCCACATTTATAAATCAATGAATCGATTGTACATTTTTATAATTCCTACGAGTAATATATACATGCATGTTTTTGTCTATCAATTAATATTTTCTAATATCAAAATATATCACTTTGTGTTGCTTTTTATCTATGTCTATTTATTTAGTTTAGTTCCGGCTTGTTATCGAATACCTCCCCTCCATGGAATGTGAGAGGAATACATTCCAGAAAATTCCCCTTGTAGGGAGGACTCATTATGCCACCACAGGAATCAAAAATGTTGGCATGTCTAGATATGTGGCGATTTGTTGATTGGGTATTTTGATTTAGGATAGTAAAAGGGGTCAATTTCCGTCTAAGAGCGCATAATCTAGAAATGTTAGTGTTCTTTATTGACATTACATGGCATTGAGATAAAATATCACCTGTTACTCAGTAAAACCTTTTGTGATCAATTCATCCATAGGACCATCCTTAAAATGTTTTGAATTTAAAAGAAAGTGATCTTTTCAGAATTTCGAATAACATAGCATTCTAAAACAAAATCTGAAAGTTTTAATGAAAAGGCAAATGGAAATTATTTTTGATCTACATATGCACTTTTCTCATTATCTTTCAATCATCTTCAAAAGGTTTCAATAAATCAACAAAGAACAAAACCACATCGAATGAAAAAAGTGAATTCCATATTCTCCTCTCGTACTTTTTAAACAAAAAGAAAAAAAATGTACAGATTCCGTTGACATCAACCTGTGCTGTATTCCATGTTTTTCACAAAAAGTACAACACATTGGTATATTTTTTTTTCGAAATAAAAGCCGATTTGTTAAAAAATAAATTAATATTAAATCATTTTCAAAGAGAAAAAGGTGCTCCTGTTTGAATGAACAAGATAAAGATGCCAGGAAAAACAGATAATTTCTACCTTTAAGAACTTTATAAATTTATCCTTTTGTATTAACGTTTAAGGTTTTGAACTAAAGAGAGCAAATAGTAATTTGCAACTAAGATTTATTATTTCAACAAGTGTCGAAAGGTCGCCTCATCTCATAGCAAAATTATTGTTTAAAAAAAAACTTCTTTATGAATCTAACAAGCGCCAGAGTAAAGACTCTTATTTTAAACAAGCTCTTACCAAGAAGGTAGACTTTTGATTTGTACTGCAGAGAAGGACTGTGATTAAAGTATCTCAAAAAATGAGAACAGTAAGAGAAAAGGAAGTAGCAAAGGAGGAAGATAATGAATAGGAGATTTTCAACATCTGTTGAACACGTTTATCGTTCCTTTTACGTAAGTATATTTTAAAAGTTTTTATCTGCGATAATTATCTTATCATATTGAAAAACACAGAACATTTTTTTTTTACAAAAGTTGAGATTCAGTGTATTTAAAAGACAAAATTTGAGCGGTTCAACGCCAGTGTCGCCCAGCCATCATAGCCGCTCGGTAAGCCTCTTAATGTGATAACTTTGCTATTTAAAAGAAAATGATGAAATCACTATTTTAGACTTTTAAAAAGTGTAAAGGTTCTAAACACTTAATATTCTAACAATTTTAACGCTAAGTCGTTCTTAAACAGATAGGGGCGAAATTAACAAACACGTTCTCTGTTGTTTTAAGTGTCAAAACAAGTTGCTGTTTAAAATGTATCTTTTTTCTCTACATCTTTTCTTCATCTTCTTCCTCTTCATCTTCTTCTTCTTCCTCTTGTTCTTCTTCTTCTTCTTCTTCTTCTTCTTCTTCTTGTTCTTGTTCTTCTTCTTCTTCTTCTTCTTCTTCTTCTTCTTCTTCTTCTTCTTCTTCTTCTTCTTCTTCTTCTTCTTCTTCTTCTTCTTCTTCTTCTTCTTCTTCTTCTTCTTCTTCTTCTTCTTCTTCTTCTTCTTCTTCTTCTTCTTCTTCTTCTTCTTCTTCTTCTTCTTCTTCTTCTTCTTCTTCTTCTTCTTCTTCTTCTTCTTCTTCTTTTTATTCACATTTCTTTTCCCTCGTTTTCTTTTTTTTATTTTTGTTTTACTTTCTCCAATTAGTCTCTTATTACAGTACTACTTTTAATCTCTTTGTTTCTTTCACTACCCTACCTCATTATGCAAACTTGATATATATTTTGTGTGTGTGTGTATTTTTTGACATGTCTACGCAATGTTTTAAAATTCTCAGCTTCTTCTGTAAAGCACCTCTGCAGGCCTTGGTCTAAAGAATCATCATGAAACTGTCTCTGGCTATCCTCTTTCTCGTTCTTATTGGTGCGATATGTGTTGCATCAGGAAGTTCGACACCCAGAGAGAAAAGATTCTTAAAAAGCTGGAAAAAGGCTTTCAGAAAAGTCTCAGACTTTACAAAGAAAGTAGTAGAAAAAGTAGATAACGCCGTTGATAAGAGTGTTAACTTTGTGGCAAAGACAGCTGGAAATGTGAAAGACGTCACAAAGAAAGTAATAAAGAACGTAGATAATGTTATTGACAAGAGCGTTGACGGGATCAAGGACGCAGCAAAATACACCGCCAAAATAACCAATAAGGTTATAGACAAAACTGATGACATCATAGACACGAGCGTTGACGGGATCAAAGACGCAGCAAAATACACCGCCAAAATAACCAATAAGGTTATAGACAAAGCTGATGACGTCATAGACACGAGCGTTGACGGGATCAAAGACGCAGCGAAATACACCGCCAAAATAACGAAGAAAGTTATAGACAAAACTGATGACATCATAGACACGAGCGTTGACGGCGTCGTGAAGGCAGCAAAGTACACAGCGAAAATCTCGAAGAAAATTGGAAAAGGCGTTGTAAAATTCTCCAAGAAAGCTTTCAAGGCAACCTACGACGCTGCGAAAAAAAGTTTCAATGCCATAAAAGAACTCGCTAAGAAAGGTACGTAACAACGTTGTAAAATGAGACTCATCTATCATAAAATACTTAGAAAGTCAAAACTGGTATTCTTAGAATTAAAATGACATCAAGAAGCAATCATTTAATCGAGTTTTACGTAAACGCATAAAATTATGCCTTTACAGGAAGAGGATAATGCATAAAAGAAATTCTAAAAGATGAAAAAAAAATAAACATTTCCGGAAGCAAATGTAGATGAAAAGTTGAAGTATCGATAAAATGAGTCAGTTCTACCTACACGACACAAAATGAAGGGTCAGTGAGAAACTCTTTAGATCCATCTTGGGCAGAATAGATGGGCTCTCAGAAAAGGCTAAAATTCGTCATATTTTTCCTGTTCATTAACATATTATTGATGAATGCAACTAAAGAAATTAATGAAACAAGATATAAAAATTGGTTCTTCCACTTCCCATAGTAAACAGTTTAACCAGAATATTTGCTTGATTTCGCCTTTTCTATCTTAGCCCATCAAGATATTAAGGTTTTCTTCTAACACTCACAGTCAGATCTCTTTAATTAATAGATCTGTCTCGCACTGTGGTCTTGGTTTGGTTTGAAGTTATGTTGACGTTCAAAGCTTATAAATATGAACTCATGTTTTCATTGAGATAAGCTGAAAAAAAAACTTACAATTTCACTTAGCTGTTTTGTAGAAGTTTTAAAGTGTTTAGCATTCCAAATATCTCTCTGGGTCCTATATAGAGAAGATTTATCTTATTTTTGTAAATTCAGCCTGTAATAAGAACGTTCCAAACGCATTATAAAATGAGTTTTTATGGATTGTCTTATCTGATGGAGGAATCAAACTTTTGCTTGTCTATTGAAGTTGCGACTCGTGTTGGAGAAAACGCAAAAGAAACCAAATGTACAGAAAATTATGATTGACATACATGTGCCTATTAAGATTAATCTCATTTTCAAATAAAAATAAAACAAAACAAAAATTCCTTTCTATCTAGCATATGCAATTATTTGTTACTGGAAAAAAAAACAAAGCTCGATTTGCCAGAAACAGATGTAAGATTGCAAAGAGATGTTTTGCAAAGTCATTGTCTTAAAAGTAAAGCCTACAGTTGGGCTGGCATTATTACAGAGGGTTTGTTGTATTTATTTTGCTCTGGGTTTTTTTTTTACTTTTATATTCTAGATTCTTTTAGCATAGAAATGAGCTTTAGAACTATCTCAAAGATTAACTAAGAGTAAGAGATTTTATTGTTTTGGAGTCTTTATTCTGTTTTATTACTTGTGACGTATTCATCTCTTTTACTCATTCGTTCCTTCTCTTTTTTTTCTATCCTTTCTTGTTTCTACTCTTTTATTTCTCACCTGTCTATCACAGTCACCAAACCCATCGCTGTTGTTTGTATCTCTATCTCTCCTTGCCTCTGTTTGTCAGCCTCTGTGTGTGTATATATATTTATATCCTTTTCTTTAAAAATTTATGACAATTCATTGTTACCTTTTTACCCTCCCCTCCCTTTTTCGAATTCTCATACTCTTCCATTCCCATCATACCTTCGCCCTCCTCAGTTGACTTTGACGCAGCTGTGATCATTTTGGTGGATCTGATTGACTCTAGCGTCACCAACAAAGCTTGCGAGGTGGTATGTGTATCATCAGCGGTCTACGTCATCGGCCCAGGAGCTTTGTTCTATGCAAACCTGGCGTGCCCTATCCTATGCGAAGCGTAAGCTTTATATCTTTTATAGTATCTGTCATATATTACTATTGCAATTGATCTTACTCTTTCAGCCACTATTTCTCTGATCAGGGATAAAATATGCGATACTGCTTACCTACCACTCTGTTTATGTTAATTAGCTATCTTTCCATCAAGCACTTTAATTATCTAGTATCAATAACTTTTTTTGTTTTTTTTTTTATTTTTGTCAAACTTGTTGCCGGTTCGGTAAATCTGTGACTGAGAAACTACCACGATAAACTTAGTTTGTACAAGAAGATTTTAATATTGTGGTCAAAATTAAAAGCAGTTTCCTCACTTCTAACAGAAACTTAAACTATCCCAAAACTCGAAATTTAATCCAAAATACCACACAAAAAACTGCGCTTTGAAATCTCCATAAATCTGAAATACTATTAATAGACTATGTGTGTACTCATTTTTTTCCTGATATCTGAATATGACTTTTTTGACCTGTAGTTTTGGGTTTGTTATATTTATTTCCTTTCTAGTCTTCCTTCATCGAGCACCAAGTCATGCGGGCCATTCTTCCTGACAACGTTAAATGATCCTATTATGTATATATATCTTAATTTTAACTATCCTATTCTACAGATAATAATTCGATAAAAAAGATGAATAGACTCTCTGGTACTCTGATGTGACTAATACCCCAATTGCTACCCTTAGTGTGATTAGTTTCATGATCAAGATGCATTTACAACGGAATTTAATAGAGAAGTTCACTTTACGGAAGCTCGTAGATTATTGCTTATGGTGGACTGGGTGAAAAATTTTCTTGAAAAGATACATGTTCTATCAGTATTAAGGGCAGTTAATTTTATAGTGATTAAGGTTACATTTGTCCTGTTTTTTAGTGTTACAATCACATATACAAAGTCTAATCCTACCTCTTAAGTTGTTGTTTTTTTTTTCCTCTTTTACTCTTTTTTTCCTCTGTGTAGCTCTTGTTTTTTTTTTGTTTTTTTCGCTTTCTCTTTTTTCTCCAGGGTCTATTTCCTAGACATTTCTCGTTTTATCTCTGCGTTTTCTTCTATCTAATTTCGAAAATTTTCTTTATTTCTCTTTTTCAATTTCTCTTTCAATATTAAAGGCCCTTATCTCTGACCAAATGGTACTTGAATACGTTTATAAAAATATATATTTTCACACCGTGCAAGTGATTGTTATGATCCTCCTTTCCTTTATAAAGCAATACTTGGTAGTGTCACCAAAATAGTTTGACTTAAATGATAAAATTTTTGCTCGTGCCTCAAGGCGTCTAACTTTCTGTCTTTTCTTTTCTCCAGAGTTTTGGCGTACCTCGAGGATGTTGCTGTGACTCTGGTTGAGAAACATGTTCTTGACGACTAAGGCCTTTCTTTATTTAATTTCTCGACACAGCCCAGACAGTATGAAGGAGGAAATGTTTTGATGAAAACCACTGGGATCCATTTGAAATCAGTTTTAAATGCTTTCTATTTCATCTTTATAAAAAAAAACTTTTTGTTCCTTTTATGTCTGTATTTTTGGAAAAATAATATGCGTGTGAAGGTAATATACACACAAAATTTGAAAATAAATCTCTTTCTTCTTGGATATCATAGTGTTTGTTGTTTTTCAAAGGATTGGTTTAGAAGCGCGTGACAATTTATTTCTTCCCACGCGCACAAATAAAACCGCATATCATTTGGTTCTCATTATTATTTTTCACTGTATTTTTCTGATAAGGGGAAAATATGTTAAGAGGTCCTTAAGCGGTATGTATTAAAATATTGTGAGCGTTTAGATGACATTAGTTTTTGTAATAAGCAATAGATTGTCATAATCTGAAATATCTTTCACAATATTATTGCTGCGAAGGCCTTACCCATGTTGGAACTTGATAGAGTCTACTGGAGCCAAATCGAAGGCTGTGTAGTTTAAAAACCCAATCACTCATGAAATTTCTTGTACATGCTGCTTTAGGTGTAGCGCCAAAGCGTAGGAAATTACCTTCGCAAAATTCTAGGAACAAAGCCAAACATTTCACTACGTTAATTAGTTTTACCAGCATTTATAATAAATTGATAACAGGTCGCTATGATAGTTTTATTTTGTTTCGCGTCTATTAGAAAACTTTCTAATTATTCCATTAAACGCAGCGATTTTTATAGGAAAGAAAGTGAAAATATTTAAGTTCAAACTAAGGTGTGATTAGGTGGACCATAGATAGGAGAAGAAGGCTTATGTTTTAATGAAAGGAGCATTTAGAAAGCTTGACTGTATTGTAAGGCGTGGTACTAAGAATTTAACTACGACTGTATTTGCGACTTCATGAGTTTAAAGGCGGGTAGTCAGCTATCATCCTATAGAATACACTGTTCTCCTCGACAGCCAGCACGGGTGTCGCATTACTTACCCTGCCATATCGAAGATATCAGCATATGACATTCTAATTTAATGCTTGCCATCATAATATTTTTAAAGATTTTTTTTTTTACTTTTTGTTTTGACGTTTTGACTGTTGTCGCTGGAGACAATTTTTTTCAGTTTGTATTGGGGATGTATCTTTTCTATTATGAGAATCATTTTTTTCTGTTGAGCTGAGGTATTTACGCAGTTTATTTGTTTTCTTGTTTTTTCTTTTGTTTGGCTTTTCAGAACGCGCAGAATATTTTTTTTTCTTCCAAAATAAAGAACATGAAAGAATTATGTTCTTCCAATGCATGAAATTTGTTATCGTTTCTTGTCAAGACTTATGTGGTTATTATTATTATCATTATGATGATGGTGATAATGTTTAAGTGATGATGATGATGATGATGAGGGTTAGGTTCAGCTAAGGCTGCCACTAACACGGGCACAGCCACCGACTTGACCTAGATATTCGTATAGGCTGAAAATTCTAGCCTAGACTAAACTGAAGCAGTGTTGATCTATGGGTTGCTCGGAGTTAAAGTGGAGAAATTGTTTAATTATAATAAGTTGGGAAAAGGATGAAAACTAGGAACACTTACATAATTTTGGTTTTCTTTTTAACGTCGTTTTTTTATTATTATTTATTTATCATATCTTCGCTGTTCTCATGGAACTTCGCTAACTCAGAATTTGACGATATGCTTTTTTTGTTGTTGCTTAAACGCTCTTTAGACACACAATGCACCATGTGTGAGTGAAAATCTAAGGTACCAAGTCACTGGAAGATCCAGAGAATTGCGGATTAAAATTTTTATTTGAACCTCGCTAATCCTCTGAGACAAGTTGGCGCTCCCTTGAACCTCATTAACCAGTTAGCGAGGTTATGCTGAACGCTCGCAGACCAATCTCGCAAACTTTTTTTTTTAATATTAATTACAATGAATTACTCTTTGACCATTTGCGCTCGGATAAACTTGTTGATTTAATTCAGCGATTTCTCTTAATCTATCTGAAGAGTGTTTTATCTTTTCTTGTGAATTTTTTATTAGAATATACATACATGTACATACCTGGTAAGTAAAATTTAGTTTCAAAATATTTTACTTTAAAATATTAGTATTTCATTTGAACGAAATAAATTAATTAAAATTCCAGCGCTTAAGTGCAGCTTTATAGAATATTCTCTATTTTATTTCTTTAAATTGTGTTACTTTAGTGACAACGACTGGAAATGAGTTTGGGTTGAAAGTTTTCCCCTTATTTTTTTTGTTTAAAACGTATAGGCTTACTTACCTTTAAAACATATATTCGTCTCTTAAAACTTAAATAAGATGCTATCTTCTTGGACATTATTGTGCTTTCTAGTTTAAATCTTTCAATTTTGTGTGACAATAAGTGAGACTTGCGGCCAGTCCTAGCGAGCCTCGAATCACAAATTTCGATCTCAAGAGCTCTAAGTTAAAGCATTTATTTCTTTCTTTTTTTTTTAGTAAAAGCTGAATTAGATGTAAAAAAAATTAATCAATGTTGTGTCGAGCAATTTTTTACACTATTAAATTCTAGAAAAAATTATACGAGCACATTATCTATACATCTTCTACTATCAACTAACTAAGTCATTACATTCAAGTTTCATAATAGCGAGACAATTTGTGATAGTGAATTTTTTATTTATTTATTTATTTATTTATTTATTTATTTATTTATTTATTTATTTATTTATTTATTTATTTATTTATTTATTTATTCGTATTTCAAAACTAGATTCCCACCATATTATGTCTACTGCCTTTAGAGAGTAAAACAATTACGACATAATAACCGCACCCATAAACCTGATTATCTCTTTTTGTCCTTGCTATATCATTAAACTGTTATCGCTTGTTTCTTTCTTCGATTGGTTTCATTAAATGCACTTCGAACATTTTCTGTATTTCCTGCTGATAGAACTGTAAACATATTGAAATTATCTGTGCCCTATTCAATTGAGCAATACTCTCAATAATTTCTTTAGTTAAAGTTACAAAGCAAAAAGAGCACCATACAAGCTATTTTCTGTTTAGAAAAACAATCAGGGCGCTAATCTTGATTCGTGATGCTATAATAAAGGATTTTGGTTGAGTACGGTCATCTTGAAATAAGCAGTTGTGTCAGATCAATCTAAAGAATATAATGATGTCATACTTTCAATCTCAGCTCCTCACGATGTTGCCGTTTTCTAGAGGACAGCGCATGTTAAAATTGAGTCGCACCGTTAGACAGGCGCGCGAAAAAAGTTCTTCAGCAGCCCCAGATACTAAACAAAAGAAAACATCAACTCCTAAAGGGAAAACTGCTTCATCTTTACTAGAAACACGCACTAGTGATTGTCAAACGAGGCAACACCAAAACCTCTTTCATCGCTAAGTGACATCTCGAACGATTTTGATGAATTGATTGATGAAAATGGTGACATAATGGACATATCGTTTAATTTGATACGTGAGTTGGAAGAATATAGCGCTTCCGGCATTAATGACTCAGAAAACTCTCATGGCAATCATAATGCGTCTCTAAATGTGGATACTCCGAAATCTCTAGAAGCACATTCTACAAATGAGGAATTCGGGGAAAAAGAGTTGTTAATAGACGGCGCAAACGGTAAAGAAAGACCTAATAACAAGGAAGCTATATTAGCTTCGGTTCCAGAAATGAAAAACAGCATCAGGGCAACTTACTAACGAACAAGCCAATGCAGAAAGATAAAAACGAGGCAGACCCTAAGGATGCTGATAGGGTTGCTCGCAAGAACCAAAAATGTCGCTGTTCTCGTTGATAGTGAAGCCGTCAGAGAAGACATTGTCAACCAAATGGAGGCGTTCATTCTACGCAGGTGAAACCGAGATGGATTCAGAGACGCCCAGTTCAGAAACAAATACTGAGAACACATTTGTCACTGCGAAGTACAGCGCTAAAGAGAATGATGCCAGGAGACAAGCTGGACAGTCCTGCACAGAAAGACAATATCTAAAATGAAGGCAAAGACTTTAAACTCTTAAATATTCAACCACACCAGGTCGGAGCAAGACGCAGCTGTAAGTATAAGGCTTACAAATGCAAAAGCATCACAAAGGAAGGAAGGGAAGCACTGTTCAAAGAATTCTGGGCAATGTCATGGTAGCGAAAGAAGTCAAAGCAATGGTTGAGAAACAGAATCCAAACAATACAGATAAACAAAGACAGCGTTTGGTGTACTTTATGAGACATGAAGACCAGAGACATCGTGTGGGCAAAGAAATGTTTCTAAACACGTTAGATCTCAAAGAGTGGACTGTCTGGAACTGGGTGCTCAGTAAGAAAGGTGACAACCAGTTCCATCCACACACTTCCTCTCACCTTGATCCAGCTGCTCTTCAGAAGGCAAACTGCTCTAAGTTTTTGGACAATGTTCTTACTCTCCCTTCTCACTATTGCAGAAAGTCCTCATCAAATAAATATGTAGAAAGGGGGTTGAAATCAATTAACGAGGTAGTCAGACCATATACAAATTCATGCAAAGAGAACGGAGAAACTCCTCTTGCCCAACAAGCATTTTCCAAACTGTTCCATGAAAAAAAAACATGTCCATATTCACACCACAGAAAGATTAGTGCGACCAGTGCGTCAAGTTCGAGCAACGAAACTTGTCAAAGGAAGACTGGGAAATCCATCGCACAAGAAAGACCAAGCTCAAAGTGCGAAATGCACGACCAAGGAGCTAGCTATACGTGAGAATGTGTTGGTGACAACAATGGACCTTCAAGGTGTGTTGCTGTCTCCAATCTCAAAAGCAGGAGCACTGTATTATAAAACCAAGCTGTGCTGTCACAATTTTAACATTTATGACTTGGCCTCCCACAAAGTTGAAAACTACTTTTGGCATGAAGCTGAATTTGCATCCTGCGTGCATCAATACTTGACCAACCAATTGCAGTACGACAAATGCATTCTGTATTCCGATGGTTGTACATATCAAAATCGAAATGCCATCCTGTCCATTCCGCGATCGAGAGGGCAGTATCAGACTCAGAGATTTTCGCCCCCTCAGACCATGTGCGCAAAATATAACCTGCTCGTGAGAAAGGAAGAGCCCTACAATGTGAGGTACGTTGGCAAAGCTCTTTTTTCAAAGACTTCAGCAATGTGTCAAACCTAGCAACCATTCGACCAGGAACCAAAGCTGGAGACTCACAGGCAGTGGAGATCCGATAACTCAGACATCTCCAGGATGGCTCGATCACACAAATTGGAGCATGGGGGATCACGAATGGCCAGACCTCCCTCATAGAAGGTGTGAAAAGAATGGACAACATCTAGAGCCCACAGGGCTGTATGAGGGTAAGAGGAAAATCAGTGGAGAGAAATTTTGACACCTCCAGCAGTGCAAAGCAATTATGCTCAAAGATTATCATTCCTTTTATGATGAGCTTCCCTATTAAAATGATCCAAAAATCAATAATGGTTACCACCATTAAGCTATCGTGTCATTATTAATTTATAGTGTTGCCTGTAACGTCAAAGCTAAGATATTAGTATAACCTAACTGCAGCAAATCTTATAAAATGCAATTAATTTTTCATATAAGAATTCTGAATAATTTGTGTAAAAGAAAACTGCGTTATATCTTTAATGTGGTATGTAAAATTAGATGTTGCTCTTATGTTTAAACCAGAAATCCTGCTTTAGATTTTGATTTAGTTTTTCGTAACTTTAGCTGAGTAGCAAATATAGACAAATAGTTTACAAAAACAGTGAATTCTGTACTTTTGGTTTTTGAACACTGTGCAACGTTTTACCTGTGTCATGTAAACACCTGTGCCGATTGAATTCGATAACTCGATAACTTTCCTCATTTTTCATGTTTTACTATGATCAAAATTTAAAAGCATAGTCAGTTAGTACACATGCATGAAATATAAGAAATAGACAGTTGTTTAAATGTGAGTGTAATTTATTCATGCTTTATGAAAAACAGATAATTATTTTTAATTAAGAAATCAGCACAACATGACCGTTGCAAATTTTATAAAATGTGATACATTTTTTTCATGTAGGACTTTTGAATAATTTGTGTGAAAAATCGCTGCAGCCAATAAGATCTTACAGTCTGTCTTTTCATCGTTTGATTTTTACTTATTTCTAGATCTAGTTCAGAATGTCTTTATTTATACAGCCAAACAAAGATGTTTATCTTGAAAGGAACATATTCTGTCAATTATATTGCTGCTTGCTTTGGAGAATAAGTGTTGCATTTGCCGAAAACCGAGCTACACTTTCAATTAAAAATTCAGCCTACACGGTTATCTAGGTTACCTCGATGACAATGCCTTCTATTTTTAGAAGCTTTGTTCAGTCCTGTTTTAAGGGCTATTTAAAGTCTTTTCTTAAGCCAAGTGTGCAGATGTTTAAAGTCATAGTCCGACAATATAACGGCCCTTCGGTCTATTCATTAATGCGATATTTTTTTTCACCTCGTTGTTAACAGTTTCTAGCCTTGTGATCAGCCCCAGATGTTTTCTCCTACTATCAGTCAATCCGTTGAATTATGCTTTCACGTGGATTCGTATTTTGTTAGCAAAGAGGACGAGACAAACCAAGAGGCCTCGTTTTTTGTCTAGTTGATCGGGTCTCAGTGATTGTCCTTACCAAGAGCGGCTGAACTTTCGAATCATTGGGTAAAATAGACTTTGAATCGTTTGGTGTATAATAATGAATTTGAATCACTGGGAGAATAATTCTAACTGTGAATCATATTAAATTATGGCTTTCAATCCTTAGGTAAAAAACGAATGGTTTAAAGATTTACTGAAAGAGAGGAAGATTTTTAGTTTCTGTATGCTTAAAAAGTTAGGTAAAAAAAAATCACGTGGTTTGACATGTGACTCAAAAAAAAAATCACCTTCGTAACTTTTTCGAAGCTGCCATTTTTATGATTTACAATGAAAATTTTTTGAAAGGAAAAACTTTTTTCAACAAAACAACTAAATTATAATGTAACATAAACATAACACACCATTGCAAAAAGCTGAATGATGTGTGTTAGGGCAGTTATTGAAAAGAGGGCTGCTAAATTCAATAAATTGAACACACTGACGTCACCAATGTTCTACCCTACATTGTGAGATAACTATCCAAAAAAAAAAAAAAATAAAATTAGCAAACTCTTCCCCACCTATATCTCAAGGCTTGTGCACCTCCAGCCCCCACGATGAAATGATTGATCATCTAAAAATAGACCGGGAATCTCTTGAATGTGGTCCCCTTCAAACGTCACGAAGGGGAGAAAACATTAGGCACGATGTCGACATTACCGACCTAACTAAGGTGAATTAAAGGAAATCTTTTGAGAAGAAGAAATATTCATTTGAGAGAATGTAAAAAAGAAACCAGTCATAACAACAGACTAACCAATAAAACAGATAATAAAGATAAAAGAACTCTAGTTTTATTAAAACACTTACATCGGTGTTCAAAAAAGGTAGATGTTTATATACAACACGTGACAAATGAAAAAAGTTGTTTTAAATACATCGAGTAAAAATAAAATAATTGTAGCCCAATGAAGGATAACAATTATGCTATCATACATCACGTTTACTATACAGATTATGTTGCACAAATTTGAATGAACATATTTTTGTAATGCTTGTTTCAAAAACTTGTGTGAAGATAACAAATAAAACTAGATTGCATTCATATGTCACATGGCTCTTGGATGTACACTTTTGGTTGTTTTTTGTTTTTTTTTTAACTATCTTTCTGATTATATAAAATTTTAAAAAAATCATAGATAAAAAATCGCTTAACGAGAAAACTCATCAACTCTCAATGTAATATATGTAAAAGTTGTAAATGGTTCTATCTGTCGTGAATAAATTCTAAATTTAAGGTTACTTTTGTTCTTACGCTAAGGGATATTGATAATCCAGTTTATCCGCTGAGCTTTTATGCTAAATCTCTAACAGCATGCCTGTGTAGATATACATGAGGTTGCAATCGATAGGAAATTTTTGGTCTGAGACATACACTGCGGACAGTAATTCATGTGAGTGAACTATTCCTTATGTAGCTTGACCAAATCCAAGTCTAAGATCAACTGCTTTTGAACAGTTCACAGGGCAGATCTTGGCTGACTTTTATAAAGGATATTTTTTTTAAAATGTCTTTCTAAACGCCAGGAGGTTTTAGTTTGAGGACAGCAGTTTTTTGTTAAAGCTCGAGCTCAATTTCGAAAAGCTTGTTTCAAGTATTTTAAGAGAGAGACAGTGTGAGAGAGAGAGAGAGAGAGAGAGAGAGAGAGAGAGAGAGAGAGAGAGAGAGAGAGAGAGAGAGAGAGAGAGAGAGAGAGAGAGAGAGAGAGAGAGAGAGAGAGAGTGAGAGAGAGAGAGTGAGAGAGAGAGTGAGAGAGAGTGAGAGAGAAAGAGTGAGAGAGAGAGTGAGAGATTGAGAGAGAGAGTGAGAGAGAGTGAGAGAGAGAGAGTGAGAGAGACAGACAGACAGACAGACAGATGCACTCCTTTCACATGATTTTCACTGATATTAGACCATGCGGTGCTTTTATTCTCTTTGCAATTTTCACTAAGCTCAGAACATTTTGTTTTTTTTTAGCTCCATCTTTCAGATTCTTTGTACTCTGAAATGTTGTAAAATGCTTTTAGTCTGTGTTTTACCGTGTTTGCACAATTCATTATTGTAAAGTTCATATTTGCTTAACGCCAACAGCTAGATAATATTTCAAAGCAGTTCTATGGATGGCATCCTGTTGGTCTCCAGCGACCCTCTATGTGGATTGGTTTCCTCTAGATAAGTCAGCTGCTCTTTTGCTGTGAGTAGCCTTTTTTCTGGAGACGATATTTCGATGATCATGGTGCTGCTTTACCTCATTGCTGCTTTATCTCGTTTCTTGTTGTTGTTTTTTTCCTTTTACAGCCGCAAGACCTGTCTTCTGGCTGTAATTCACCAACCTATTTGGATCATTTGCCTGCTGATTTTGTCACCTGTTTACCCATTGCCTATTTCTAATATTTCTGCCAACTTTTGCCAACTTTTTCTGTACTTGTATGCCTATAAACTGCTAATACTATGATTGCAAGTTATTTTTTGTAAATGAAGTTCATTCTAAGATATATGTTGCATTCTACATTACTCCTATATTCGAGTACTTTATAACTGGGTCATAATAAAGTTGATGTTGAAGGTGTGCCTTTCAACCTTAGTCTAACTTAACTTAACAGAAACGTTTTTAATGGTTTCTGGTCCTTGACAGTGTTGCGAGGATTTTTCCTCCCCTCCTCTATAACGCTAAAGCTACGAAGGCAGCAGGGCCTACCGATTTCTTTTATTTTTTATGTATGCCAAACGTTCCTTTACTAGTAATATTATCATGGTGTAGCTAGCTCTTTAATATTTTAGACTCTTTAAAGATTGTTATAGGACTACCTGGGATAGCTTTAGTGTGTATAGTGCGAGTGTAGCATGTGGAAAATGTTCTTAGTTTATTCGTGTGGCACGGCTTGATCGTCAATGAAAAACAACACAAAGTGCTAATGATGATAATGATGATGATATTTCTCTACATTCAGTGACATCACAGATAATATTGCTGCTGTAGCGTGCGATCAAAGCGTTTATCAAGATTAGATTGTGTTGACAATATATTATATTTGTATTCAGTCATTTTCATTTGGTCTTGTTATCATAACACCCTGGAGAAGTAGAAATCTAGAGTAAATATTTTCTTATTTTTTCATTTTAGAAGTAGATTAAAACTCTGGTGCCGAGGCTGGTGAAAACAGAGGGTGTTGTATATTGATGTGACAGATTCATCAATATTTTTACACTTTTTAATATTCTCACCCAAATCTTTGATTAAATCAGTCAGATTTTTAAAATAATGGTTCATCTTTCAATGGAGATTATAGCAAAGGAGGTAATCAGAACTTAGCTGATACCTCTTCGTTTTCTTTGTTTAATTATAAGGGAAGGGATGAGAGGGGGACTTGGGGGGGGGGGGGGTTGCCATTTTCAAAAATCTTGGAAAATAAAAAATATCTTATTTTGTCTATTCATAGAGTAAAATTCAACAGGAAAGTGTGGCTTTAGGAGAAATTCAATTCGGAAACGATAATTAATTATTTCAAACTGAATTACTTTGAAAAATATCCAATAAAATATACTGTGCTTTGCTTGCTCAGATTTTTTTTTCTTCCATCAGAAAAGAAAGTTAGTTCCTGACTGGCCCTACGTCCATAGTGGTAAAGTGAACAGAAAACGGATGATTTTCCGTTCAGACATAACAATGACATTAGTTGTTTTTATTCTGAAGGATGAAATAATGAACAAGAGCCGATGAATAAGTAAGCTCTGTGTAACCCATAATTAGAGAGAACAGAGGGAGTTCTCAGAATGCTCTTTACTGTCGACCAACCTTGTACTTATCTTTTTTTTTTTTAAAAATAGAAGAGGAAGAGGAGTTGGTGAGTCGTCTTGTATTTATGCTTGGATCAAGTCTTTCATGTGTTTTGTGATCAAACCATGAAAAATGTTAATCTGGCATATATAGCACGAACTCATAACTAAAATTGTGCGGGTTTGGGTTTTTTCTAATCACCTGTTGAATCTCTATCAGTCGTGATTGATCAAAGATCTTTTAAAAAGAAGATTGCTATTAAGAAATACCATTAAAAACTTTTTACTATTCTGTTGGGTGTGTGTTTAGCTTGAAACTATTCTGCAAGAATTGATCATGTTTTTAATTAGTCATTCTAATTATTTTGAACACTCTTGACTTTTAATTTCACTCCTGGCATAATAACTAGCTAGAACTGTTAAACCTAAAATATAAGGTGTCGCTGTATAAGTTACCTTCTCAAATAGGTGGACATCAACATAAGACCGAGACAGATTTTAAATCCTTGTGATGCTTTTTTAATTACTTTTGTCTTTGCTGTTAAACCGTTTTATATCGCTCGAAATATGTTTACACTTTTTTAGACATAGTTTTTAATGTAATTTGCATTCATGTTTATTTATTCATAAAGGTTTTATTATAACCCAAAAACTTGTTACTGTCTTAAATAAAAATAAAGAGAGAAAAAACTTGTCCAGATTATGGAAGGTGCATGTATGCTCTTTGGTTTTGGAATATTATGATTAATGTGATGGTAATGCTCATTATTTTTATGATGATGATGATAATGATGATAACTAAATCCAAGATTCTCATCAACTTCGATTTGCATCATTTTCAAGATTCAGGTTTAAACTGTTGAGAATATCTTTTTTTTTCACTTACTCACTGGACGTTTTTAGGCGCAAGTTAATAATTTAGTATGGAAAAGCCAATTCCTGATATAATTAGACTACACTGTGTTGCGCATGCAAAAGCTGCCATTTCGGAAAACCTAGGTGGACAACAGCGATCGAGACGGCAGACATCTGTCCTTGCACGGGTTCGTGGCGGTAGGGACCAACAAAGCTCCACACATGTACACACACACACATATGGAGATGGCAGGCATCTGTTCTTGCACGGGTTAGCGGCGGCAGGGACCAACAAAGCTTCACACACGTACACACACACACACTTGGAGATGGCAGGCATCTGTTCTTGCACGGGTTAGCGGCGGCAGGGACCAACAAAGCTCCACACATGTACACACACACACACCTGGAGATGGTAGGCATCTGTTTTTGCACGGGTTAGCGGCGGCAGGGACCAACAAAGCTCCACACACGTACACACACACACCTGGAGATGGCAGGCATCTGTTCTTGCGCAGCAGGGACCAACAAAGCTCCACACACGTACACACACACACACCTGGAGATGGCAGGCATCTGTTCTTGCACGGGTTAGCGGCGGCAGGGACCAACAAAGCTCCACACACGTACACACACACACACCTGGAGATGGCAGGCATCTGTTCTTGCACGGGTTAGCGGCGGCAGGGACCAACAAAGCTCCACACACGTACACACACACACACCTGGAGATGGCAGGCATCTGTTCTTGCACGGGTTAGCGGCGGCAGGGACCAACAAAGCTCCACACACGTACACACACACACACCTGGAGATGGCAGGCATCTGTTCTTGCACGGATTCAAGGCGGCAGGGACCAACAAAGCTCCACACATGGACACATACACACACCTCGAGATGGTAGGATGAGTATATGTTGCACAATAAACAGGGTAACTGCTGGTATGGCCAAAACTCAGCCTTTATATATACCATCTCTTGTCGCATGTGCTGATGTGGTTGACAAGAGCTGGCTCTCTGGGACATTGTCTGGCAGCACAGCCAAGCATTGCCTATTCTCATTTCAATCAAAAATCAGTTCCATTTCCCTTGTCAAATCTCTACTGCGTTGTCTGCCTACGTACAGTTAAATTTTATTTTTTTTTGTATATTTGTATTAGTTGATTTTTTTAAACATCGATGTATTGAATAGAAAGCTTTATGGTCGGCTTAAAAGATTTAATGATTAGTTTCCTATTCATTTAATACTTGCAATCATGAATAATATGAAATGCGTTGTCAATGATTGCAATCTGAATTTTTTAGTATGAAAAAAAAAAAAGATATCGTTAAACCCGTCGTGATTTTTAACGCATGGCTTAGCCTGATGATGTAGCGGTATATAAACTTGAGTATCGAATTGATTGGCGTTTATATTTGTTCAGACAGAGATGAATAAATTATAGCGCTCTTCGCAAAGCAAGGCTTGGAAAAAACCACGAACACTGTTTAATCCGAGAAGATATAGACATGCTTAGTATTTTTTATGTTTATTTCACCTTCTCACTGATAGAACTCTTTGAAATTGCGAGCAAAAAAGGAAGAGAAATTATTTATGATAAAGCTCGACAACATTCCCAAAATACAGAGAAGTATTTGAAACTGGTTGCAAAGGGATCCAAGCGGTCTGTATCAAAATATTTCTACCTCTTTCTAACGCCTGGGCTGTGTCAAGAACTCACAGCAGAGAGGCTTTAGTCGTTAAGAACATGTTTCTCAACATAAGTCTCTGCAAGATCCTCGAAATACGCCAGAGCTCTGAAAACAAAAAGCAAGATAAAGTTAGATTGTTTGAGGTAAGAGCAAAAATCTGGACAAGAAATTAAAATATTGAGAGAAAGCTTTATAGTTGGTGTCAAAGATAACGGAGGCTACCAAATTTGCAAAAGTAAAGGGGAACCATGGATACATAAAAAGCATGCGATTTTTTTTAAAGGGAAAAAATTATTTATAAACAGGTTTTACTGTCATATGGACCTAAATAATAGAATCTAACTTTATAAGGGTAATAGAAGGGATGAAAAGAGAAAACGTTCTGAGACAAAAAAGATCGAGGAAAGCTAAATTCACAGGAGACACAGACTGAGAGAATAAAAAAAAGACTTGAAAAAAGAAATTGGATTGATGAATAGCTACACCGAGAAAAGTAAAGATAGAAAGAAAAAGGAAGGCAGAGGAAAGATTAAGCTTTGTGTGAGTAGCATGGGGTTTTAATTGTAAAAAACAGGACGAACCTTACACTGAACACTACAAGTAATATAAGTTGTTAATTTCCCTTGGCATTAATCGAACAAATATCTTTTTTCACATAAGCTGGGAACAGTATCGGTTGATTGACTAACACTTATTGATATAGGTTTTTGCCAGATACCGTGCTCAGTTGACAGTTGAAATAACGTTGAAATGAAGAATGGCTCTCGTCAGGGCAAGTTTGATGTAAGAAGTTTAGAAACACACACACACAAACACGGCAAAACTATAATCGAGCTTTAAGAACAAAAAGGGACAGACTTGATATTTTAAGACCATTTCATATCTATGTTAATTTGATAACGCAAGTCCTTTCCTTTTATTATTGTTGAATAAAATTTTTGGGTTCGATTTCAATTTGTTGAATGGTTCGGGCTTTGATTACAAGTTTAGAATTAACCTTAAGATTCCATCACAAGCATAGATCGTTTTGTAGTTATTGCGATAATTTCCGTCTCTGATTTATTGAGTCGAGAATTAATTTAAAAGGAAAAAAAAGAAATATAAAATAAATAGTTATAGGTGCAAGATCTTTTGAGAGATACGTATACGATAAAAAGACGGTCTAGAACTTTCTTCGTTTATTTTAACACTAATTAGAGAGAGGATGGCTCAAGCTGTAAGATCATAATCTAATGATAAGATAAAACAGCTAATTTTTTAGCTTACGCTTCGCAAAGAAAAGGACACGCCAGGTTTGCATAGAACAATGCTCCTGGGCCGATGACGTAGACGGCTGATGATACGCATGCCACCTCGCAAGCTTTGTTGGTGATATCAGAGTCAATCAGATCAACCAAGATGATCAGAGCTGCGTCAAAGTCAACTGAGGAGGGCGAAGGTATGAAGAGGGAAAGGGACGGGTGTTAGATGTATAGGAAGAAATAATTAGAATGTTTGCATAGAAGAACTAAATAGAGGATATATTACAATTATTTATGGTGAACATAGTAACAACTATTTTACTTTTACTTTTACTTAATAATATTTAACTAACTAAGTTTTCCTATAGGTTAATCTTTTAGATAAGCCCTAAAATGATATTCTAAGCTGTGTACTGAAGACATCTAGAGCATGAAGTAAAATATTGATCGGAAATATTTTACTTCATGCTCTAGATTCCTTAAATACGTATGAATTTACTTAGAGTTTCATTTCTAGGGCTCATCTCAAATATTAACCCATGGGGAAACTTATTCAAATTTTTTAAAGCTAAAAAGTATCGCGCCGGTCCGCCTCATTGTCTTGTGTGTCTAGAGTGAACTCATTTCATCATTTCTTGATCTCTCCGTCTCAATTTGCTACGGCAATTTTTTTTTAGAAACATTTCTTTCTTTCTGAAAAACACATTAAAATTTGCTTTTACTTATAACTCGATGAAAACAAAACCACTTGATTCTTGATTTCATTGCACAAATAAAAATGCCTGCTTTGACTTTCTAAGTATTTTATGGTAGATAAGTCTCATTTTATAACGTTATTACGTACCTTTCTTAGCGAGTTCTTTTATGGCATTGAAACTTTTCTTTGCAGCGTCGTAGGTTGCCTTGAAGGCTTTCTTGGTGAATTTTATAGTGCCTTTGCCAATTTTCTTCGAAATTTTCGCTGTGTATTTCGCTGCCTTCACGACTCCGTCAACGCTAGTGTCTATGATGTCATCAGCTTTGTCTATAGCCTTATTGGTTATTTTGGCGGTGTATTTTGCTGCGTCTTTGATCCCGTCAACGCTCGTGTCTATGATGTCATCAGCTTTGTCTATAGCCTTATTGGTTATTTTGGCGGTGTATTTCGCTGCGTCTTTGATCCCGTCAACGCTAGTGTCTATGACGTCATCAGCTTTGTCTATTACGTTATTGGTTATTTTGGCGGTGTATTTTGCTGCGTCTTTGATCCCGTCAACGCTAGTGTCTATGATGTCATCAGTTTTGTCTATGACTTTCTTCGTTATTTTGCCGGTGTATTTCGCTGCGTCTTTGATCCCGTCAACGCCCTTGTCAACGACATCTTCAACTTTGTTTACTACTGTCTGCGTGATTTTCTTGATTTTGTCAAAAGCTTTCCTGAAACCAAAAATCCTTTTCTCTCTCCCTGCAGAGCTTGCTGGCTCAAAAAAACAGGCACCCAGAATAACTAAAAGGCAAATTACAAGAGTCAGTTTCATGATTCTTCTTTTAACGCAGGCTTGTAGTGATCTTGTGGAGAGAAGGCTGCAGATTTCAAATTTTTAGAGGCTTTATTATTAAAAATCCTTTTAATGTACTTATTGTAGATAAAGAAGAATAAGAAAGAAAAAACAACAAAAACAAATAGAAGAATAAGAAAAAGAGCTAGAACAAGAACAGGGACAAGAAGAGAAACAAGAACATGAAGAACAAACACAACATGGACATGGTTAAGAAGAACAAAAACAGTAAAAAGAAGAGAAAAAAAGAAGAATTTTAATTATGATATTGAATGAATAACAATAACATTAAAGAGAGAAAACAGACAAGAAAAGAAGAGACACGAGCAGAAAAAAAGAATAAAACAAGAACGGGAGTACGAGAATGGGGAGAAAGAAAATAGGAAAAATTTAAATTAATTGTATGTTCCATCGAAAAAGCGATATTCGACTTGCATTCTAATTTTCCTTTACATTTAGAACAAAATGAATGTGCTCTTAAAAGAAAAATTTTAATCTGTTAAGAATCGTTAATTTCTTTGTCGTAACGTCAAAGCGTCATCAAAACTGTTTTAGATTTTTTTTTCAATAGCGGAAAAGCAAAATGACTTACCAGGGTGACTTCACAGCTCTGGCGTCTAAGTATAGAAAACTTTTCTTTTATAAAGACTTTGCATCCTGTTTTTCTGCAAAAAGATTTTTTTTCCTCACTCTTCAGATAAAAAACTTAAAACACCATAAGCAAAGATAAGACCATCTAAAATAGACGTACTGAAAATATCTTTGGTGGAAATTAGAGAAGATATAAATGTCCTCATTTCTTATCTTTTTTGTAGGTATATATCGCAGCGAAAAAAATGAAAAAAAGAAAAGACAAATAGTGCAATTAAATTCTTTTTAATAAAATATTACTAAGGGAACAAATAAATCGGGGAGAAATTTGTTCTCACGTTGTGCATCATGAAAAGAAATGTTCCTGTTTTTTTTTAATCCTGACATTTTTAGTTCTATTCACACAATCTGAATTGTAAAAAACAAGAAGATTATGATGTCAAATTTATGTCATACAAATAACGCGGGGACAATATTTTTTTTTACCGTTTTTCTTGTTTTAGAAAGGAAAGAAGAGAGGAAATATCCTCAAAATGTGATTTTTTATCTCTTTAAAAAAAATGTTTGATCATTAAAACTTATTCTCATAAAAGTAAGTATAGATTAAAAATTAAGGCAAAAGGAGATTTAAAACATGTTGCAGTCGTGAAGATCAGGCTTATGGAATCTATTCTTAGACGTCTAGAGGAATAATTTATATTCTACAATTTCTCCATAGTTACGTTCGATCTTCACTATTATTAGGTGAATTTAGAGTCTTAACTTCAACGTTCTACATTGTGCCATGGGGTTTGTGAAATATGCAGATATACCTCAGATCAATTTGTTGTGAATGGCTTATATCAACCGATCAAACAATTAAAACATTTTTTTGCATTTAGAAAGATATAAGTCGCAACAAGGCATGAGGTATTAGGAGTGCAACTTCTTCCCAATATATATTTGTTTATCAGCATCAGACTGTGACATCATTAGAAGAATAAAGGGGGAAGGGGTGTCTTTTATCTACATCGTGACTTCTAGCGGCTAATTTTCCTTGTGTGTTGTTTGAAATTTGAACCTTGTGGAATCAAATGATCTGTCAATTCTACAACTTCAGACACCAGAGCTTTCACAAATATCCTCTCATTTTTACACCACCCCCCTCCCCCCCTCTCCGCCTCAAAATTTCTTTTTGTGTACCATGGCTTGAAGTATCAATTTGAAGCGTTTGCTCCAAAGGCCATCCATGAACTCTGTGACGCTAATATTTACTTACATCATCTTATTGGCTTCAGGCAAGCATCTTCTGGTTCCAAAGTATAGGTCAGGTATTGTATTTTCGCTTGTTTATCCTAAAGCCTCTTCTATAATTTTTTATATGATTCAGTTCATTTCACCAAAATAACGTGTTGTAAAAATTTGGATAAATCACAAGATCCCATCAGACCTCCTGCCTCTCTGACTTCATCTGATTTATGCCCGAGAATGAAAACTTGTAGAATTATTTCATGCGACTCATCCGACTGGTTACCTTTTTATTTATTTATTTATTTATTTATTTATTTATTTATTTATTTTTTTATTTATTTATTTTATTATTATTATTATTATTATTATTATTTTTTTTTTTTTTTTTTTTTGGGGGGGGGGGGGGGGGGTGGGATTCTCACCTTGATCAACCTTCGGTGTAAGAAGCTGGGATGTTATCTGTTCTGAAAATTTTAAAACTATTTTTTTTCTATCTTACTGACGCAAGCAACACTTTTAAAATAAAACAAATGAAAATTAGCGTTTTTCGTTTGCGTCAAGACTGGCAATATTATCAGTATTGCCTGTCCTGTCCAAAGATAAGTTTTCTTTTTAATGTGTCTTGAAAGTCACGGTGTTAGATTCAAAGCTTTCCTTGGTATTGTGTTAAAATTATTTTCAAGTAATCTTTGTTTCACATTCAGGAAGCATTTTGATGCATTTCTTGATTTTTTGCTACCCGTACTTTCTTTCTTAGTGCTCCATGAAATTTCAAGTCTTGATTTTCTTATTGCTAAAAGTTTTTTTCAGGGCTTTTTATCCGCTTATCTAAAGTGACTTGATATCCCAAAAGCCGATTTTTTTTCGAAGGTAAACACAATGCCAACATTCTGGGTGGTCTTTGTAAGGATCAAGTTTGAGCTTTTTTTTTTATAGACACAGCCTAAAAGGTGACTTTGGAAAAGCAATTCTTGATAAATTTAGACTACTCTGTGTTGTGCATATAAAGGTGCCATTTCGAAAAACCTTGGCGGACAATAACGATCGAAATAGTAGACGGAGACCAACAAAGCTTGAAACACATACACATACACACCCTGATATTGTAGGATGAGTATATGTGGCACAATATACAGGGTAACCACTGGTATGGTTACAACGCATTCTTTATATATAGTCTGATAGCCAGAGTCTCTTGTCGAATTAATAATTCTATCAAATGTTCATTTCAATCAAGAATCATTTCTTGTCAAATCCCTGTCAATCTCCAGTCCTTGTCCTTGAATTTAGGTTTCAATTTACATATATATAAATATATATATTATTTTTTCTCTAAAAATCGATGTATTGATTAGATAGCTTCGCGATATGCTTAAAAATACTTTGATTATCAGCTTCTTAATTTATCAAATGTTTGCATTGATAAATAATTTGAAAATCATTGCTTTGATTCCAATACAATTTTTTTAGTATGAAAAAATATGCCTTTAAATCCACAATGCTTTTTAAACTCATGGCTTAGCGTGAACACGGATCAGTTTTAAGTTTGCCTCGTTAAGAATTGTCACTGCGTGGAAAAAATTCAAGCCTCTAATTGATTGGGGTTTATATTTGTTTATAATTGTATCGCTTTTTGTAAAGCAAGGCTTGGAAAAACTACAAGCGCTTTCAGATAAAAAAAAAGAAAAAGACATGTTTAGTATTTTTTATGTTTATTTCACCTTCTCACTGATAGAATTCTTTGAAATTATGAACAGAATAAAAAGAGAAATTATTTATGATAAAGCTCGACAATATTTTAGAATACAGAGAAGCATTTGAAACTGGTTGCAAAGGGATTCAAGTGGTCTGTATCAAAATATTTCTACCTCTTTCTAACGCCTGGGCTGTGTCTAAAACTCACAGCAGAGAGGCTTTAGTCATTAAGAACATGTTTCACAACATAAGACTCAGCAAGATCCTCGAAATACGCCATAGCTCTGAAGACAAGGAAAAAGAAAAAAAAAGTTAGATTGTTTTAGACATAGACAAAAATGTAGACGAGAAATTAAAAATTTCATAGATAGCTTTATCGTTGGTGTTCAAAGATAAGGGAGGTTACCGAATTTGCTAAAGTGGAGATGAATTATGGAAACTTAAAAAACCTTTTATATGGTGAAAAATTTACTTGTAAACCACAATTTTTAATAACATACGGACCGAAACAATGAAATAACGAGTCAATAGAAGGGATGAAAAGAGAAAAGTTCTGAGCCAAAAAAGACGGGAGGAAAGGTAGAGTCACAGGCAGACATAGACTGATAGAAAGAAAGAAGACTTGAAAAAAGGAATTGGTTGATAACTAGGTACACCGAGAGAAGTAAAGAGAGAAAGAGAAAGAGAGAGAGAGAGGCAGAGAGAGAGAGAGAGAGAGAGATCGAGAAAGGAAGAGGTAGGTTAGACTTTGTATGAGTAGCATGGGATCTTAATTGTAAGAAACAGGACAAATCTGACACTGAACACTATAAGTAATATTAATTGTTAATTCCCTTTGGTATTAATTGAACAAATACCTTTTGTTTCTGGGATAAGTTGGGAACAGCATGATGTAATTGACTACTAATTTATTGATACAATAAGTTTGATAAACCATCTCACCACAAAGACCTGAAAGCTCTGCATCTGTGTAAAGCACTCTTTACAATCGGAAAAGTAATGAACCGTAATCATTCAATAAATCATACTATAAAAATACGCTAGAAAAATCATAGCAGCAGGAAGTCTATTTGCATTTTTACTGCGTCATTAATTAGCTAGGATGTGATGGTGAAAATTGGTTGCTGCCAGATACTGTCCTCAGTTTACAGTGTAAAAATTCTTGGCCATGAAGAATGGCTCTCGTAAAGGCAAATTTGATCTAGGAAGTTTGGAAAGAAAAATAATATGTTTAGCACCTCTCCCTCCCCCCCCCCAAAAAAAAAAAAGAAAAAAGAAAGAAAGAAAGAAAAGAAAAAGAAACAAATAAGATAAGATAAGATAAGATAAAATAAAAAAAATAAAAAAGAATAAAAAAAAAAGAAATACAAAACAGCAGAACCATAATCGGGCTTTAAGAATAAAAAAGGGTTACACATTTAATATTTTAAGAAAATTTCAGATCTATGTTGATTTGACAGCGCAAGTCCTTTCCTTTTTTTATTGCTGAATAAACTTTTGGGTTCGATTTCAATTGTTTTCGATGCTTCGGGTTCGTATTACAGGTTTAGAAACTACTTTTTGTTTCAACCACTAATAAATTCGATTGTAGTTATCGCAAAAATATCTGTATCTGATTCATTGGACAACTATTGCAGTTTAACGGGAAAAAAGATGTATGGAATAATAGGTTATAGGTATGAGATTTTTTGAGAGATAGGTATAAGATAAAAAGACGGTCTGGTACTTACTTTTCGATTATTTTACCTCTATTTTTAGACAAACTGGCTCAAATGGTAAGACCAGAATCTAATGGTGAGCTAAAACAGCTAATGTAAAAGATTTGTAGCTTACGCCTCGCAAAGAAAAGGACACGCCAGGTTGGCATAGAAGAGTACTCCGGGGCCGATGATATAGACGGCTGATGATACGCATACCACCTCGCAAGCTTTGTTGGTGATATCAGAGTCAATCAGATCAACCAAGATGAGCAGAGCTGCGTCAAAGTCAACTGAGGAGGGCGAAGGTATGAACAGGGTGGGATAGGGATAGAAAAGGGAACGGGGCGGGGTTGAGATGTATAGGATCAAATTATTGGAATGATTGCATAAAAGAACTTAATAGAGGAAATATTATAATAACTTATGGTGAAAATAATAATAATAATAATAATAATAATAATAATAATAATAATAATAATAATAATAATAATAATAATAATAATAATAATAATAATAATAATAATAATAATAATAATAATAATAATAATAATAATAATAATAATAATAATAATAATTCTTTTACTTTTATTTTTACTAAACAATTTAAGTAAATTTCGTTATATTTTTATCTTTGAGATAAGCCCTAAAATGAAATTCTAAGTTCATTCATGTATACTTAAAGATTCTAGAGCATGAAATAAAATATTAATTGGAAATAATACAATTTGTATCAATTCCTCTATAAACAGTGTCACCCCTTAATATCAAGATAATAACTTTCCAATGCGTCCCACTTCAGGTTTTATAATAATCTTCCTTGGTGAAGGCAGCTTTGACCTCTGAGCTAGAAGAGTTAAAAACCTTATTTATTCTAAGTAGAATGGAATTTGTTTTTGTTTTGTTTTTCAATTACGATTGTGATTGTTTTAATTATTAAGATGCGTTTTTGTCAATCTGATTTGGTGCTTGAGATTTCTTTATATACTTTGTTGGGGTTTTTATATGTCCACAGAATAAATTGTAATTTTAAGAGACATGCAAAAATTTAGTCTCTATCAGATTTTATACGAGACAAACCATGACAAATAATTTTCGAACGCATTTAGAACGTTGGTCTCACAGGTTGACTAACCAAAAAAGATGTTCTGATTGAAGAAACCTATTCTCTACATGGGAATTCGAGAGTGATTTAAGAAACGCCAATCATTAAAACTACTACAAAACAGATTGTGCGAACCAAGTTTTAGCTTTTTTTTATATATATATATAAAATCTCATTTGAAACGTGATTTTATGATTAAAATTTGTGAAAGTCAGCAATGCTACAAGCCAGATTATGATCACTGTGCAAGACAGATCCTAATATTGAAGAGCCCTAGCTGTGAATTGTAAAAGACAGCTTCATATAGGCTTAACAACTTGATCAGTTAATGTACTTTATAAGTGCTACGATCCTTATCACTGTTCCATGCCCTTTGGTGTAAATAAAGCCCCTCTGCTCATAATGAGTTTATATAGCGGTTTCAATAATGCATATCAGATAATTATATTATTTTATACAAAATGCAGTTTATTTAGAATCCTATTATCTTAAAGGATGTTATGAGCTCTGTTCGGCCATCTTACACATTCAGAAATTTTCCCTAGTGATAATATTTTTTTTTCTTTTAGAACATCTTTGTTTTCGCCATTTGCGGCGTTTTATTTTTTACCTCCTTACTTGTAATGCCCAGTACTGTCGATTGATATTAGCGCCCACGCTCCTAGAAGGTTTAGGTTCACAGTGGAACTACTATCACCTGATACGCCAATTCTTATACTTGTAACTTTTATAGACTAGCGCAGCTTGCATGAACTCCGACCCTATGACTTATGTAATATTTTTTTTAATCAAGAGAACCCAAATGAATATCTCGTTAGGGTTTATTTTTTATGTATAGAAAATAAGCAATTTTCTAATTATTCTGGTTAAATCATTCTCTTTGGACTGTTTAAAAACCTAGTCTTTACCTTTTTTGTATATTGATGGATATTTCGATCTTTAAGTTAGTTTGAACAATAGTTCTTCCATAATAAATAGAATTAAAGCATTAAGATACAACGTCTTTTGTGAGAACCAAACTATTCTGACCGACATTAACCTAAACCGTATCCCATCTGTCCGCCTCATTATCTTCTATATCTAGAGTGAACTCATTAAACCATTATCTGATCTGTCCGCCTCATTATCTCCTATATCTAGAGTGAACTCATTAAATCATTACTTGATCTGTCCGCCTCATTATCTTCTATATCTAGAATGAACTCATTTAATCCTTACTTGATCCGTCCGCCTCATTATCATCTATATCTAGAGTGAACTAATATAGTCATTATCTGATCTGTCCGCCTCATTATCTTCTATATCTAGAATGAACTCATTAATCATTTCCATATCTATCCGTCTCATTATCTTCTATATTTAGAGTGAACTGATAAAATCATTATCTGATCTTTCCCTCTCATCATCTTCTATATCTAGAATGAACTCATTTAATCATTACTTGATCTGTCCGCCTCATTATATTCTATATCTAGAGTGAACTCATTTAATCCTTACTTGATCCGTCCGCCTCATTATCTTATATATCTAGAGTGAACTAATATAGTCATTACTTGATCTGTCCGCCTCATTATCTTCTATATCTAGAGTGAACTCATTTAATCCTTACTTGATCTGTCCGCCTCATTATCTTCTATATCTAGAGTGAACTCATTTAATCCTTACTTGATCTGTCCGCCTCATTATCTTCTATATCTAGAGTGAACTACTATAGTCATTATCTGATCTGTCCGCCTCATTATCTTCTATATCTAGAGTGAACTCATTAAATCATTATCTGATCTGTGCGCCTCATTATCTTCTATATCTAGAGTGAACTCATTTAATCCTTACTTGATCTGTCCCTCTCATTATCTTCTATATTTAGAGTGAACTCATTAAATCTTTATTTGATCTGTCCGCCTCCTTATCTCCTATATCTAGAGTGAACTCATTAAATCATTATTTTATCTGTCTCTCTCAATTTGCTATGGCAAGTTTTTTACATTATTCTTTCTTCCTAAAAACACATTTCCTTATGCTTTTACTTGTCTTTGAAAGGGAAAAAAATACTCTATTCTTGATTTCATCTTATAGCTAAGAATGCCTGTTTTGACTTTCTAAGTAATTTATGATAGATACATCTTTTTTTACAACGTTATTACGTACCTTTCTTAGCGAGTTCTTTAATGGCATTGAAACCTTTCTTTGCAGCGTTATAGGTTGCCTTGAAGGCTTTCTTGGTGAATTTTATAGTGCCTTTGCCAATTTTCTTCGATATTTTCCCTGTGTACTTCGCTGCCTTCACGACCCCGTCAACGCTCGTGTCTATGATATCGTCAGTTTTGTCTATGACTTTCTTCGTTATTTTGCCGGTGTATTTCGCTGCGTCTTTGATCCCGTCAACGCTAGTGTCTATGACGTCATCAGTTTTGTCTATGACTTTCTTCGTTATTTTGCCGGTGTATTTCGCTGCGTCTTTGATCCCGTCAACGCCCTTGTCAACGATATCATCAACTTTGTTTACTACTTTCTTGGTGATTTTCTTGATTTTGTTAAAAGCTTTCCTGAAACCAAAAATCCTTTTCTCTCTCCCCGTAGAGCTTACTGACTCAAAAAAACAGGCACCCAGAATAAATAAAAGGCAAATTACTAGAGTCAGTTTCATGATTCTTCTTTTAACGCAGGCTTGTAGTGATCTTGTGGAGAGAAGGCTGCAGATTTTAAATTTTTAGAGGTTTCATTAAAAAATAATGTGAAGTACAAGATGCAGATAAAAGAAGAACAAGAAGAAAAAGAGAAAGAACTAGAACAAGGACAAGAACAGGAACAAAAACATGAAGAACAAACACATCATGGACAAGGACAAGAAGAACAAAAACATGAAGAACAAACACATCATGGACAAGGACAAGAAGAACAAAAAACAGGAAAAAGAAGACAAAAAAAAAAAAGAAGAATTATGATGATACCGATGCTGATGACTAACAATAACATTAAACAGAGCAAACAACCAAGAAAAGAAGAGACATGAGCAGAAAAAAAAACAAGAATAAAAATGAGGAGGGGAGTACGAGAATGGGGAGGAAGAAAATAAACGAAAATTTGAATTAATAGCTTGTTCCTTTAATATAAGCAACATCAGACTTTTATTCTACTGTTCCTTTACATTTAGATAAAACTTGCTCTTAGAAGACAATATTTAATTTGCTATAAATCCTTAACTTCTTTGAAACGTCACAGCGACATCAAAACTATTTTACTTTATTCAAGAGCGGAAAGTGAAATACTTACCAGGATGACTTCACACGGGCGAGAGTGGCGTGTAAATGTGCAAAAGCTTTGTTTTATAAAGACTCTGTATCCTGTTTTTCTGCAAAATATTTTTTCTCATTGTCTAACTAAAAAAAAAAAAACTTAAAACACGCTTTAAAAAAAAAAAGATAAGACGTTTGATGAGAATTAGAGAAGTTTTAAATATCCTCATTTTTTTCTCTTCTATATCCATGTATGACACATCAAAAATAGAAAAAGAAAAGACAAATAGTGCAATCAAATGCAGTTTATAAAATATTACTAAGGGGACAAATAAATCGGGGAGCATATTTATCTCGCGAGGTACATCATGAAAAGAAATGTTTTTTTCCCCCCTGAAATTTTTAGTTCTACTCACGCAATCTGAACTTGTTTGAATAAAAAAGTTTATGATATCAAATTTTTTTGTCATAGAAATCACTGGGGACAAAACTTTGTTGCTGTTTTTTTTTTTTTTTTAACCTTTTTGAGCTGCTTCATTCATTTTCCCTGTTTTAAAATGGAAAGAGGAGGGGAAATATCTTCAAAAGGTGAATTTTTTTCTCTTTCTTTTTTCTCTTCTTTTTGAAAATGATTTTGAACATTAAACATGATTCCCATAAAAGTAAGTATACATTAAAATTCGAACAAAAGGAGATCTAAACATGTTTGTAGCCATTAAAATCAGGCCTATGGAATCTATTATTAGACGTCTAGAGGAATAATTTATATTCTACAATTTCTCCACGGTTACGTTGGATCTGATATCCGTATAGACAGTCGCTGCCGGTTTTTTCACTATACATGGTAGGTTTAATTGGGGTCTTAAATGTTACGCTCTACATTGTGCCACGGAGTTTGTTAAATATGCAGAAATATCTCATATCAATATGCTGTGGAAGGCTTACATCAACCGATCAAACAATTAAAGCGGTTTTTTTTTCATTTAGAAAGATGTAAGTCGCAACAAGGCACAAAGCGTTAAGAGTGCAGGTTGCTGCCAATACATATTTTTTTATCAGCATCAGACTTTAACATCATTAGAAAAATAAGAAGGGAGAAGGGGGTGTCTTTTATCTACACCGTGACTTCTAGCTGCTAACTTTCCCCGTGTGTTGCATGAAATTTGAGCCTTCGGAATCAAAGGATCTGTGATTCTCTTCACTTCAGACACCAGAGCTCTTAAGACAATTAACAAAAACTTAATTATCAAATAGTTTTCCATCTTTACAGCTCCAAACCCCCTCCAAAATTATTTTGTTTTCGTGTTTTAGAGCTTGAAGTTTAAAAATGAAGCGTTTGCTCCGAAGCGAATCCATGAACCCTGTAACGCCAATATTTACTGACATTATCTTCTTGGCTTCAGGCTATCATTTTTGGGCTCCAAGATACGGGGCAGGTGTTTTTCGCGAGATAAGCTTAAAATTCTCAGAACACCGAATGTCCCAGCTTCTTACACCGAAGGTTGGTCAAGGTGAGAGCACCCCCCCCCCCCCCACCACACCACCACCCCCGAAAAAATAAGGTAACCAGTTGGATGTGACGAATGAGATGATTCTGTAATTTTTTAGCCAGGAGCATAATTCTGATGAAGTTAGACAGACATCAAGCCTGATGCGCTCTTATTATTTATGCGAATTTCTAAAACACCTTGATTTGGTGCAATGAAAACAATCATAAAGAAAATTATGAAAACTCTGATTTTTTATTCATTCCATTTAAAAACCATGGTATTGACGCAAACAATGCTTTTTAAACGAAATTAAAGAAAAATCAGCGTATTTCGTTTACGTCAAGGCTGGGAATATTATCAGTTTTGTCTGTCCTGTCCAAAGATAAGCTTCTTTTTGTTTAATGTGTCTTGAAAGTCATGTGATAGATCAATCAGTCCAAGGCTGTGCTCCATAGCGTAGGGTGATCATGACAGTCCACGCAGCTCTATCCTTCGTTGCTTTCAGTGCTTCTGTCACTCTTCTGGATAACAGCCGCTTTGTCAGTCCATCCAACATCTTTTTACGCTGTTTTCCTGTCCTGCGTTTTACCCTTGATCATTCCAAATGTCACAAGATGTTCTAGTTTCTCTCTTCTCATCACGTAGCAAAAAAAAGTTGCTTGGCGTTTACGTATTCTGTTTATGAGTGCTCTTGTTGTGTTGGCTTCTTGTAACACTTTCGTTTTGATTTTTTGCAGTAAACGAAATTCGTAGAGTTTTCCAAATAACCACATTTGCCTCCAGTATCGTTAATACTTGTTTTGATATTATCTATATAGATAGAATCTATATTTGCAATTTGTTTCGATGGAGGCTAGGTTGTCGATTATCTGTAAAATTTAATACAGACTTCAACATCAAATTAAACTCTCAATCTATTCAAGCCAGCACGTAAGATTTTGTTTTGTTTTGCCAGAACCATTTTTCAAGACAAGCATGATTCTTATATTATCCCGTGTTGTTTTGTATCGCCAGGGATGCGACTTCCATTAAAATTTGTCGTATATTGTGTTTTCATGCCGTCATACTATTTGTCGAGCTCTAGCTATTACTGGGTTGTTTTTCTTTCGCGATTCTAATTTTATCATTAGCAAACTCTTCGCATCTTCAGATCCTTTAGGTCTAACCCCGTTTTCCTCAACCTCCATCATTTGTGAAGGTGGCCTCTCTGTTATAAAAACAGATTTTGTACTTTTAAAAGTAATTTAAAACATCCATTTCTCAATACAAGCGTTTCAAAGTCCTTATCCTGTAATCAAAAATGGATAATGCTAAGAAAATCGTAAACGGATAATCCAACGAACCTTGATGCTCCGTTTATTAATGAGATAATTTTATTTAGACCCTTTAGCCAGTCAATTCGAACTATTTGATCACTTCCATGAATTTTTCGCTTCCTATTATTACTAATCAGTCTCTTTCATTCTGCTTTCTCGTGGTCCGCAGATTGTAAAAAAAAGACTGAATGAGTCACGATTTGTCGGGTCAGAATGATTGGCAGATGCTTTAGACATCGTCAAGAGTGTCCAGCTGGCCATTTCGTAGGTTAGCCGTCTTGGTTCTTCATTCAATGAAATGAACTCTTGTTTCATATTGATTGAACGATATAATACATAATTTTGTTTTAATGGAAATATCAATGCTTTTAAAGAGTGATAAAAAAGAACAGTATGTGACGCCATAAATGAAATAAATAAATGTTAAAGAGTTATCTGTGTGGATGAATAATTGGGAAGTGTTCGTCCAAGTAAAATATAATATTGAATTCCATTTTTATAAAATGCAATAGAAAGAAATCAATACGATTTAAATCACCTTAATTAGTTTATAATTTATGGCACAAATGTTCATCAACGAACAGTGAGCTTTTCCGTCGCACTAAAAGATGATAGTATCTAAATATGTATCCTTCACTTTCAACCTTCCTATTCATTTTGGCAACATATGCTATCATTAATTGCCATTTATATCATCAAGAAAACTAGGTCCCAACTAAGCACTGAAAATTCAGGTTAGAGACTTTTCTTTCAGTTAATTTAAGAAAATCAAAAACATTGAAAAGAATTGGAAACTATTCATTGTGAACGTAGTTTTAATTCTTATCTTGTCTGTTTGTAACTGATGAAGGCTTGAAGCCTAAAATCGTTGGTTTCTTGTTTTGTTTTGGTGTTTTTATATCAATATAGCAACGGTTTGCCTTTTTTTATTTTTTATTCTTTTAGTGTGCCTTAAAAGCACATGTTTAGCTCGAAAGTAAATTTAATTACGAATCTCATTGAACAAACTAGATTGTTAAAGCCTTTTTTATGCTGGGACGTCTCTTTAAAAAGACCGTTACAAGAGGTGACCAGCGAAAAACATGAGCTTAAAGAAACGAGACGATAAGAAGAAGACCATAAAAAACCAAAGATAAATGGTGCATTAGGACAAAGGACAAAAAAAAAAACAGGAAGCCCGACAATAGCAAAGCTTGTGATGTTCGTTACTACACCATGAGTCCAGATCAAACAAAATGTTCTCATTACGAGTCAATATGTGCTGTGCACAAATCTTCCCACTGAAATAACATAAATATTTAAGTCTCACAAGGCAAACAGAACCAATTTCAAAATAAAAATAAAATGCGAGAAGATCCAAGAAAACTTGACTGTTTTTATTTATTTTTCAACTAGAGTAAATACAATTTGTATTGTAAAATTCTCAAGACGTTTGTATCTTTACAACATGATAATGGACAGAGCAAGGTACAAATGTGGAAAGGAGGATTGCTTCAACTGCAACACGATTGATTTGAAGAAAACCTTCAAGGTCTCTACTTTATAATATATAAACTATAATATTCATACATTATAACCAGCATGGAAAAATGATAGTTGAAAGTTTTGGATGGAAAATATAATAACAGTGATTTGAGAAATTATTCACACTGCTTTATTGCTTGAATCTAGTGCAGTGAATGGTTATTATACTATAATATTGATGATGAAAAAACTATTTTACAACTTATAAAGACTATACAAAACTCAAGTGAATCATTAGCTTGGAACACATAAAATGATAAACTGCATTGATCTAGACTAGATAGTATCATTGCAAAATGATCGTCTTTCATGAAAAGCCTGTTGAGGCATTTATTCCCTGACACTTAGCTTTCGCAATGTAAAGCCACGCAAGACACAATGTGTTTGTCTTTGATAATTGATTCAATTATTGATTAGCTGACTAGTTTAAAAAAAAAAATGGCGCACACAGGGCTCTGAAGATTCCTGATTAAAGCAAAAGTTACAATTTCTGGAATGATCTTAATAGTTGCTGAACAATATCTTCTTTTTGTATTGTAGATGATAGTTTCAATGAAGAGAAAAAAAGATTCTATGTGAATAAAATGAAATGACCAATAGTTTGGATTGAAATATACAACACAACCTTGTATGAGCTATAAAAGTAGCCTGTGCAAAATTTCTTAGGAGTCTTATTGGATGGACCTGTATCCTTGAACTTGTCACTATATATATATATATATAGAATATATAGTAAAGTAACTACTCAACATGCTCATCCACAGTGCTTTTTCCTTAGCATTTCAAAAGTAAATAAGGGTATTTCCATTACAAATTACTTTTTATCCTGTTTTGAAAAATTTCACTTAAAAAAAAAAAAATTTATCTTTGTGGTCTTTATTAGAAATTAAAGGTGTTCGTGTGTAATATACGATCATATTAGAATTATTACACCGAGTTAAAAGAAGACAAGATTAAAAAAAAATGTACAGCTAGGAAAGGTTAGCCTTTCTATCTCTAGAAGTGTAGTTACATGGAAACCTTGATGTGTATAAAAACTACGTCCAGGCCCAAAATGACCTGGACTTGCTCATTTGACTATGCCCACAGCTCAGTGATAGAGATACGATCATCTCAATCATTAATATTATAGTGAATTTGACGCTGTTAGGCTGTGATGCTTGTAAAGAAAAAAATGCTGTTTATAATTCTGCGATTCTTCTGTTCTTTAAGTAAAAACAAAATTTGAACCCAACATGTTTACTGAGGTCACACCAGGCTTGAATCCAGACTCTCAATGACACTAGTTTGAAAAAGGCTATCAAAACTTTCATCAGTGCTGCACATACATTGAAAATTATATTTGCATGACCTAGGTCATAATTTCAACACCTGTAGAACATAAACATTTATTTAGCAACCTAAAGAGTTTAAAGAAAAGGTACAGCTGGTTTGTGCAAAAAAAAAAAAAAAATAAAATAAAAGCTTCATAACATTACCTTTGGGAATCTAACAACTCACTAAATACAGCTAAATCAAAATTTGAATACAGAATCTATCTACTTTTCACTTATTTTTCAACTTTGAAATCATGTTTTTGTAGATTTACAAGTACAGACAGAATCAAACAAAAAAAAATGCCTACAGTATTTTTTATTTTTTTTTGCACTAGCAAGAAGAGGTAGATAGATGGTTTCCATAAAGGCATATGAACACTGTAAGAACAGATAAAGAAAGAACGAATTTTTATTATGAACACATTTTTGTCATTACACATAGAGATCGAGGCAAAGACTTTGACTTGTTTGAAAGCAACAATTGAGGCCCTATGCTGAAATGAACAACTTCTACACTAGAGAAACCTTGGAGTCTTCGATAGTTTCTATATGAAGGCATGTAGAAAAACATTTAAAGGCAATTCTTTGTAAAAGAGCAACTCTGGAGTGGTCTAGTGCTAAGAAAAAAATTCAAGGATAAACCTGAATAAAATCAATATCGCTTTTATATTCTTTGAAAGTAGATGATTGACTCTAGAGTGCTTGCATTTGCTATGGGGAATTTATTTCAAAATGGTAAAAGAAATTTTTTACCAAACATGTACATAATTACAAAAGTTTAACTTTATCACCTTTTAGTTGCGTTAGTGTGAATTATTTTGGATAAATTCTACGACGGCAGCAAGTATCTAAAAATGCAACAGAATCAACACAAATCCACGGTCACTTATTCTGATACAAAAAAAAATAAAGACTCTCCTTCTACTTGTCTTTTAAAAAGTGCTTGCAGGACATGACAGCAGAACAGCCTGACACTTGCGTTGTTCACATGCATTTACTATACTTTACCATATGAACAATTACAAAAGCGTGAGCAAAAAATTTAAATATAAAAAAGAATATACCTGGAAGATTTTTGTTTTCTTAAGCTGTTGTGTTCTTTTCATGCTAACAAATCTTAACAATTACAAGAGGTTCTATAATTATCACTTGGATGAGTTCTCTAACAATATTCAGACTATAGATTTGGTAGCAGAAAAATCTTCAAGTTGAAATCCTAAAAGATAATTCTCCTTAAATGAAGTGCAGTACTGAGCTTTCCTCTGCCATGCCTAATTATTCAAAACAAAAAAAATAAAATAAAATAAAATAAAAACCAACAAAAAAACAGAGATGGATTACAAAAAGTATCATTGATTTGAATCGAAAGAGTTATAACTATAACAAAATTTATAGACATACATGTATACTTCAAATAAAACCTTTATACTTTTGAATTTCCTATTGAATCATTAGATGAAACCAACTTGATTGACTGAAATGGAAAAAGGAATAGAAACTAAAGACAATAAAATTTAAAAAAATTTCCACACCCAATAGATGTGATGAAAAAAAATTGTCATAAAATATTCAATAAAGATCAAATTCAAGACTAGGGGCATAACCTGGGATATAGAACTGAAGAAAGTATTAAGATAACAAAAAGAAGAAAAATAAAACTAAAAATAAAGCTGGTGAGTGTAAATTATTTAGCTCTTAAACAAAATTTGAGTACATAAAACAAACTGCCCAAATATCACTTCATGCTTATCTATAATGAGATTGATTAAATAAAAACAAGAAAAGATCATCTTGATCAGCTGTTTCGATAAATCAATACAATTAAAAAAAGCCATTTATTTCAAAAAGTAAAGAGAGACTCATTGCAAGCTTTCTCAATATTGTATAAAATCTCTGCAAGCACTTGAACCCGGCTTTACACAATCTAAATGATTTTAGTCTTTTCAAACAGCCTGAGGTAACTTTCAAACATCATTGATGGTTTGAGTTGTGGCACCAGAAAAGCATAGAGCAGGCACAGATTGAAAAAAAAAAAAGCACAAAGTAAAAACATTACAAAAGAAGAAAAACAATGAATGAAGAAATAAATGGTGAATTTTTTTCCATATTATTTTCAAATAGAAAAATGGTGGGGGGGGGGGGCATTCTGCCTGTAGAAAATGAAAGACAAAAATTAGCATATGGCTGGACATCCTTGTTTCATTTTTTTTTCTTTCTTAATTTGGAAACAACTTTCAATATGTTCCGCCAAAAAATGTCTGTAAAGTTTTCACAGACTAATTTTATGTAAGTAAGAAAAAAGCAGATTTAACTTACGTGGCTGCTACTGTAGAAGTTTATGACTAGTGCGCCTACAAAAATATTTCTCCAAATCATTTTTACCCGCGAACTTTTAAGTAAAATTTAAATTCTGTCATTCGAACTGATTCCAAGGGTTTCAATGTTGTTAAATAAATTTTTTCAATATTTAAATAGATTCAATGGCCCATGCAAAGACGGCCTACCTATATGGAGAGGAGATGTCATTTGTTAAAAACTTAGGCAGAAATCAGTTGATAGATCCTCAATTATGGAAAAGACGATGAAGTATTGGATTCAAGAAATGCAAAAATGGAACCAAATGTCTCAAATTCATTCCTAGTGAGTTGGATGTGCAAAGTTCAATTTGAAAAAAATGAAGGTATTTCACATTTGATTTAATTCTACTTTTTTCTTACTTTTGGGAAAGACATAATAATTTAATTTCTCTAAGGGAATACTGATAACTTCACACTTTTTTCAAAACAAAGAGGCTAATGTAAAGGCATTGTTTTGAAAATCAAACCCCCAAAATAGACAGAGCATCAAATAAATTTAGACAGTTAATAAATCACAAAAATGACTAGTGGTTTCCTAGCACTGAAAACATTTTTTAAGTGTCCCATTCTTTTACAACACAAACGCATTACATTCTGTTTTCTTAGACCACAAAAGAAAAAAAAAAGACAACAAAGAATTAATCTGGGAGAGACTCACTGTCTAAAAGGTAATATAGCTTGTAAAACAATAAATAATTCTGTGATTAAATAGTATCAGGTCCCAGACTCTTTTCAACCGATAAAAAAGGCAGAATATACACTTGGCACATACAAAGCAGAGGCGGAAAAGAATGTGGGAAGAATTCACATACTTCATTATATCTTGAATCCAAACAATAATTTACACAGTATCAATATCACAGCTAAGAAAAGTTTTTTCACCGTGTAAAATTCACTTCCAAAACCAACAAATACAATGTTTATCTTGCAACCACAGCAAGGAAGGTAAATGTCACAAATCACACAAATTACTTCTTAAAGTACACAGAAAACAGTCTGAATCTGCTTTTCCTTCTTTTTTTTTATTTACGACTGTGAGAGTTACTGAAAAGTACAATAGTGTCTCAAGATGATCTTTCATATTTTTTTAACTTTTAAACTAAAGAATGAAAAGTAAAAACAAGCTTTAGATCCGCATAAGAGCTCAAACAGTTCCCAAGAAAGATCATATAACAGCTACGCTTTTTGTAAATAACAAGAGCAACAAGGGAAAATTTTAAATTCATTTAAATTTTAAATCCATGACATCCATATTGGCAGCGCAGATCCAAAGACATTAAAATTGTCTTTTGCATTATAGAATTACCGGCATTTTCACAACTTCACTTCCTTCCTTAAAAAAAAAAAAACAAAAAAAAACATTACACCCTCTTTAGATTTTATTCTTTGAACTTTTTACAGTTTATATTTTTGACATGATATGCCTCTATTTATACCTAAGCTGGGCTTCATTATATTCCTACATTACAAAAAACTTTATAGGCATGAAAAAATGTTCCTTCAGATGGAAGAAAATTTTATATACATTTTCCTTGTAATCATCTGAACACTCTTATGTACATCACATAAAAAAGTTTTAAATTTGATAGCTTCATCTCATCACTAATTTATCTTGCAGGTTACATAAAATGATGTGCTCATGGCTCATGATTAAATCCTCTCCATAAATCGATCTGATTTCCTTCTATAAATCCTTGATGAAAAATTAAAAAAAAAAAAAATACGGTGAACACTCAAATCCTCTAATAAAAAAGAGAAAATATAGAGGCAGTGAAATATTACATTTTTTTTAGCACCATCATCTACTTCCTAAGTTAATCTTGCATGACAAATAAATGAAACAAAAAAAAAAAAGGGAAATTAAAGAAACTGGAAGGGTTTGGAGTTTTAATGCACCATTTGGTTTACTTTTTACCAACTAGGACCTGCTGATATTTAAAAAAAAATGACATCAGTAAAATAATCTGTAGGTAGATGTCAGCCATAAAAAAATCATGACGTCAGAGTTTCAGCCATGAAGAATCTTTTTGCAAATGTTATTTCAAACCATGTCTCTTGACCCCCCCCCCCACCCCCCTCTTGATTTCAGGGAATATTTTGGACAAGTCAAAGAAAACCCAGGATGAAATTTCTTGTAAAAAACTGAAAAAATCCTGATTGGAGCTGACATTTCTGGGATAGAGCTAAATTGCTTCATATCTAAAATTAAAAAGAAAAACAAAACAAGACAAAAAACATTTATTTCTTTCAGAAAAGGAATATTTCCATTTTTTGTAGAAAATCAAATTGGTCCATTTTCTGTTAACATCCTTAAGTTTAAAGAAGACGGTTTTGTTGCATCTACCTTTACAAAATTAACTAAGAGCCAAGGATTTATTTTTTACAAATTTTCTTAAACTTTGTAGCTACAATAAACTTCTTATCTATACCTGCAAATTATGACCTCTGGAATTACAAAAATCTAGAAGCATGGAGGAAAGCTAGCTCAGAACCATTACCACAAGTCTAAAGGGGCATTTACTCTTGCAGCACAGTGACTAATCCATGTCTTCTATGCTACTAAAACATATCTATACAATAAAACCAGACCAAGTGAGGTAAATATGAAACTTGTACGTACTTCTACATAGAGATATGTTTGCTGATAAATTCAATGTTGCATTTTATGCATCAAAACTGACATCGCCCCAGAAGAAAATTTAAACTTGGAAAAAACATTCGAGAGGAGTACCTTTGTTACCAATAGAATCTTATTTGGCCATAATTATCTCAGACCTGTACATAAATAATAGCACAAAATGTTGCAAAAAGTATTTCATAGTAAATCACATCTATTAAATCTCCTCCAATGTTCCAAAAATACAACAGAGCATATGTGAATGAAGCATAAGATCTACAAAAATGTGAATTTATGCTTTTGCTCCTTGCCACTGTTTGAAGTGATCTCCATATGTCAGAAGAGTAAATGTTAGGTATCACTTGATATAACTGGTCTCAGAATATATTTAAATATTTTCCCTTCCTTTGGAGTAAAGCTTATTTGATCTTATTTTCACAAACATTTCTTTGGAAATGAAGGAAACATGGCTCTAATTTCCGGGCTTCCCTGTGCCACCATCTCCATGATCATTGTTTCCTTTGGCTCCTCGGCAGATGCAGCGTAACTCATCAACCAACGTGTGATAGCGGTAAGCAATGCGAATGTCTGGAACATTTGTGCGAGATACATCATTCCCTCCAATGCCCTCATTCTGGTGATTTGGACCAAGCCAGTGTTCTTTAACCTGTGAGGACAAAACAAAAGGAGGCAAATAAGACATAAACATGCTGGCAACATTTGCAGATCTTCTGCAACTCAACTGAATGTTTTATATAGTAAAATCTATTTTGTTCATATTATGAGCAAAATGTTTTATCCAATTTTACTATGATGAAGTAAACTAATTACATAGAGGGGCAATAATTTAAAATTCATAATCAATACAGACGTATTTATATTGAAAGGAAGAAGAAAAAATTAAGAGGAAGAGGAAGAGAAATAAAAGTCAGTTTTCAACTGGTACCTAAAATGCTCTAGTGAAAAGATATGCATGTGGCATCTACAGTATTTCCATCAATTGCTCCATAGATTGAGAATACTCTTGCATTGTGAGATAAATTACAGGGTGATCCTAAAAATTTAATGAATTGCCTGACCTCAGAGTATGTGGTTTTAAAAAATCAAGAAGTATAGAGGCATTTAGTGATGCTTTAATTTGTTCATGAGTCATAATACTCTATGAAAAAGGCATTTTACTTTGCAGTTGGTTATCTCTCTTATACAAAGTTAATAGAGGCTTTGTGAACTGGTCTCGGAGGACCAGGTGGATGAAGCTTTTATTGCACCATGGTTGTGGATTTTTCCCAGTTTATGAAGAGAATTTAGTGCCAAGCCATACAGAGTAGAATAGTTAACTTCACGTTTCAAGATGTTAATTTTTAAAATAAGATATTTTTTTAATCACTTGTGAACAACGCTCAACTTACCATCATTTTAAGATGGGATGCTAAATTTTTATACTGGATTAAATAATGAGCTAAAAAAAAAAAAAAAACCTCAACTAGATAGCTCAGTAAATACAAAGTAGGACTTGCCTACAGAATGTCTGGGGTTTGTTTTCTGCCAGAGACATTTGACGAGTTATATCCTATGCCAAATGCATAGCGTCTGTCTCAGTATGATTTTCTTCTGGAAACTTATAGGACTTAACAATTTCAGGGTAAGATACGAATAACTAATCCCATGAGATTCAATATGTGGAAAGGACGGAACATCCTAACATGAGAACCAATGTGTGGAAAGGACGGAACATCCTAACATGAGAACCAATGTGTGGAAAGGACGGAACATCCTGACATGAGAACCAATGTGTGGAAAGGACACAACATCCTAATGTGAGATCCAATGTGTGGAAAGGACGGAACATCCTGACATGAGAACCAATGTGTGGAAAGGACGGAACATCCTGACATGAGAACCAATGTGTGGAAAGGACGGAACATCCTAACATGAGAACCAATGTGTGGAAAGGACGGAACATCCTGACATGAGAACCAATGTGTGGAAAGGACGGAACATCCTAACATGAGAACCAATGTGTGGAAAGGACGGAACATCCTAACATGAGAACCTGACATGAGAACCAATGTGTGGAAAGGACAGAACATCCTAACATGAGAACCAATGTGTGGAAAGGACGGAACATCCTAACATGAGAACCAATGTGTGGAAAGGACGGAACATCCTGACATGAGAACCAATGTGTGGAAAGGACGGAACATCCTAACATGAGAACCAATGTGTGGAAAGGACGGAACATCCTAACATGAGAACCAATGTGTGGAAAGGACGGAACATCCTAACATGAGAACCAATGTGTGGAAAGGACGGAACATCCTAACATGAGAACCAATGTGTGGAAAGGACGGAACATCCTAACATGAGAACCAATGTGTGGAAAGGACGGAACATCCTGACATGAGAACCAATGTGTGGAAAGGACACAACATCCTAATGTGAGATCCAATATGTGGAAAGGACGGAACATCCTGACATGAGAACCAATGTGTGGAAAGGACGGAACATCCTGACATGAGAACCAATGTGTGGAAAGGACGGAACATCCTAACATGAGATCCAATGTGTGAAAAGGACGGAACATCCTAACGTGAGAACCAGTGTACAGAAAGGACAAGAGACAAGTGTGCTTCAAATGGTGACCCACTCATTTGTACTATCAACAGTCGTGTCAACTTGAACATCTTCAAGAAGTACTCTCAACACTAGAATGGTATTTTTCAAGAAAAACAGGTGCAAGCCATCCAGGCTATACAAAGACATGGGGAAAAGATAGTATTCTATTAATTGCGTAGGTTTTCAGGTTTTTTTTTGCCTAGAACAAATATGTAGTTTTTACCCGTCACATGCAGGAAGTTTTAAACCTTTCTGAAATACTGAAAAGTATATTTAAGGTGTTTTAGTCCATCTTTTCAGAAAGAAATAAGTCAACTTATTGTAAATGCCCAAAAGTAGTGTCAAAATGCTATTGGAAGAACAAATAATAACAACAAAAAAGGTTTCAGTCTTATTTCTCCTTTTGGTGAAGTTGAGCCTGAGAAGTACTTGTTGGAAAAAATCAAAACACTTAATTGATAAAAAAAAGCGATCTTATATCCTGGACGATATCTTTTCAAGGGATGTGAAAATTAAAGCATAGCAAAAAAAAAAACCAAAGGCATGGGAAATATTAGAATTAAAAAAGCGGTACATTTTTATTAAAAGCAAGAATGGCGACAAATTTCGGTATATACAAATAGGCAGGTTTGATTTTTATATAGATGGCCAATCAAACAGACTTCTTGCAAGAACCACTCGGACGATTTGTTTTCTTTTAAATAGAGGCAGTTTGTCTAGATCTAAATCTAGCCTCCCCCCAAATCTTTACAAATAATTATAATAGGCTATAGAATTTCATTTCTAAGATCACAGAATCATCAAAATCTGTACTGCAGCTTCAATTCTCGGCATGGAAAAGAAGAGGCAGCATGGTTAACATGATAGGAACAAAAGAGGCCAGTCTTGTGCGTTAGGTTTTAAAACTAACCCAAGTGTTTAAAAACTTTGCAAAGAGACTCAAATGTTGCTAGTCTTCAGGTGGAAGTACTAACCTCATTTGGGAAGCCACTCTGCAGGACGCTGTTTCTGGCAATTTCACACATGTCACAGGTGGACAGCTTCCAGACCTGGGCTGCGATGCTGTACTCCTCCATCAGAGGTTCCTGAAGAATGAGAAGTGTGGGGATGGGGAGGGTAGCATATCACAGGCCTGGTATGTTAAATTGGGTCAGAGCAGGTTCACTAGGATTTAAATGTGAAGCTTTCTATGCGGTAGCATTTCGTATTAGGAAGAAAAAATGTTGGCGAGGAGGGAGGGATAGTGTTAAGTTGTGGCATCATTGATTCCTACTAAACGGTAAAAACTGGTCTTCATAGAATGTACGAGAAAAATAAAAATCAACCAAAATTGAACTGTGCTCATTTCATACTTGCGATTAAACACATAATGGGTGAAAATAGCTGTACAAGAAAATGTCCTTTCATGTCATAATATTATGAACTACAATCCACGTCATAATATTATGAACTACAATCCATGTCATAATATTATGAACTACAATCTAAAAATATAGGTATATGCACCTATAGCATCTTATTAAAGTTATTTTTCTTCAAAACGTCTAAAATGCTAATACATCTGTTACATGCTGATAAAATCCAAGGTGTTCTCAAATAACTGTAGGATGGCTGTGACACAGGATAGGATCAGTTTATTCATGAAGATTAGGTCTTACTGGTGGAGAATTAAATAAAGGTAAGAGAAAGACACATAAGAAATGAAAAAACCAGAAAGGTTTAAACAAAATTGTGCTTTTCCTTTCCCTTCACTGGAGTGCTAATGTGGTGAAGTAAGAATAGAACGACACAGCTATCAAAGCAAATTAAAAATGAAAATGATTTTTTTTCTTTTTTTTTTAAATGAAACAAAATATCCTCAGCCCATTTTTAAATATGATAGAATTCAAGATTTGAATTCTGAAATAAAGCTGTTCATTTAAGTTTAAAATCATTGAAAAGAAGTTTTTCACCATTAGCCTTTTCTGTACCCTAACCATGCTAATTTTGCCATACAGAATTTGGGGGTTAATTCACTTGGTATCACAGAAAAGAAAGAAGCCATGCCACAAGGCTACAGAGCATGAAATACCCAGTGAAAGTGGTGATAGCAGTTGGTAGACTTGCTGGACCAGAAACTGATCATGACCCAAACATTGAACTATTTTTGTGTAACAAATAAAGTTTAAGCCTTAACCCTTCCATTTTTTTCAAAAACGACAGATCATACTAAAACCCATAGATTTGTATCCTTATGTGCATGATAAATAGTCCAGTATGAAAAAATTTTCTTCATAAATTTTTCCCTAAAATTTCTTTCTATTCAATACAATAAACAAACCTTTGTGAAGTGAAACTGCAAAGGATCGTCTGTAGATAGAGACACATTGAGGCCACGGTTGAAAAAATCAGGCAGGGGATTGCGGTGATAGTTCAGGAACAAGGAGTTGTTACTCAGCGGAGACATAGCGATGCCAATCTGGGACAGGTAGAACAGATACTGCAGCACGGGTACCTGTCAGAGAGGTGGATAAGAAGATTACCCTGGTGACATGTCTGGTTAATTTTCCTCTCAATAAATACTGAAATACAAGGTCAAGTTATAAAAATCTTAAGTGACATTCAATCAATGTTATTCACCTTCAAATTATGGCTTCAGAAAGTTGAATCCAAATTCTTCTCTAAGGTAGAATTCATTGTTGATGCTTAAAAAAGGAAAACGATTATATAAATATGTTTCAACATACTCTGGTCCCAAAATTTTTACTTGCTCTGCCTCAAAATAAAAAATAAAATAAAATAAAAACAAATATATATGTACATATATATATATATATTTATATATATTTATATATATATATATATATATATATATATATATATATATATATATATATATGAAGTAAAGTCAGCTATGACTCATCATTGATTTTAGAAAATGGAGATGTGAAAAAAGAGACTAAGAATGACAAAAATGTAGAGACATGCCATTTCATAAATTCAATCAGTTTTATAGATCAAAAGGTCTTTTTTCTTGTTCAGGCAGGAAAATTATTAAACATATAGTTGACAACAATGGTATATTCTCAGAACTTTTAAGAATAAAATGAAAACCAAATGAAACTAAAGTGCTTGAGGAAAAGACAATAGAAAAAAATGTCATTTCTTTCATATTTCTCTTTGGATAAACAATGGGAAATCTATATAATATATTATGTGTGTTACATGTTGTTAAATCAGGCACCAAAAAGCCAATGCTACTGATTCTCCGTCAGTCACATGTAAATATACCTTTCTCAGCTGCAGGCCGTGAGCAATGCTTTCTGCCAGCATAAAGCCAGACACAAGGTGTGTCACATTCCCTGCTTCACCACAATGAGGTCGCAAGACAAAGGTACACAGTCCACGCTCTCTGCAACATGATTGATAAAAATTCACGTAAAAAACACTCTCATCATAAAAATACCTAACAAACAATGTGGAACTCAAAACATGAAAATATGAGATTTTCTCTTTATATCTTTGAAACATGAAAGTAGAGAACCTATTCAATTATAAGGAAGGGTTGGACAGCATCAATTTTTATCATGCACCCAATTATGTGTCATCATTGGCAACAAAGCTGAATTCTTTTAGCAGCGGTCTAAAAAAGCAATGAGATATGCCACAAGAAAGCAATAGTGAAAACAAAAGATCATAATAATGAATTCACCAGTGAGGTTAGTGATAGGAACAATTGTTTTATTTAAAATAATGATTACAGAACTAATAGCAACAATGTTAAAGTTACAAAGTATTTATCATAGCCATGAAAAACAAAACAAAAATGTGTAAATTTGTAAAAACCATCTTAAAGTGTATATTTAAGATACTTGCAAACAAATGCCCTTTGATGTAAAGGATATAACTGTATTGATAACAAATTTTTATTTATTCCTTTTTAATCTGTGGAAGAAGATAATCAAAACTCCTACTGCACCTTCTAAAGTTGTTCAGCACAACGAGGTTGGCGAATGTGTAGTACAGATAGTAGCTGTAGGGTGGATTGTCCAAAGATGTCCAATCCTCGGGCAGAGGAGAGTCCTTATCCAGCATCAAGTGCTCCGGCTTGGACTCATCATCTACAGAATCAAAGCCAGACACCTGTGGACAGCCAAAAGAGGGATACCCTGTTTATTTTAGACGAAGATACCAGCAGTAAAAGAGGAGAAAAATCAGTATTTGTTCACTGAAACTCTGTCAAACCTTCCTTTGTTGTTTTCTTACTTCATCCTAAAACTATCAATTTTTATTTTTAAACCCCCCACTACTATAAAAAAAAAAAGAAATGAACAATCCAGGGACTATTGCAAGTCAAAAAAAAAAAGATTGATATGATAATAATGATACATCGCATAGACGTATACATGCACAAGACTGTTTGCACATGTTATCTCTATTCAAACTAAACATTTAATCTGCATGTGTCCAAACATGCTCATTATGATCTAGACTTAAATTTTTTGATTGTGCCAATCAGTTTTATTATACAAAAAGTTTGTTCTGCCTCACATGGTTGAGGAAGGCATGGAGCTCAGGGTGACTCTTGGGATCGTTTGTGACTTCAAACAGAGGTAGGAACAGGTTTGTGATGAAATCCTGGAAACTCTGGACCAGTTGGTTGGCCCGGTACACGTCACTGAAAAGTGAGAGAAGTTAAGGAGAAATAAAGAAGAATTATTTTATCTACTGCTTCATATCCATATCTAACTCACTTAACAAAGTATTAAAAGGTAAACTAGTACAGCTTGACATATCTAAAGATGTGGCCTTTATATCGACTGAGTTATCACCGTTTCTACCATTCTTCAAATATGATATTCTGACATTTAAATTAAAAATACTCAGGGAAGTCTCTCAAACTTAATTGCTTACAAACTAATGCTTAACTGAGTTTTGGGGAATTAAAAATATTTTTTTATATCAATCGGGACTTAATTTGGATACTAAATCTGGTCTAATGTAACTTTCGGTACGGATTTTTATGGTTGGTGGTAAGTGGTGAAGCACTCACTAAAGCCTGGGCATCTGGACCATCCACCGGACATTGTCCGAGAACATGCGGTGAGTCACTGCCCACTTGGCCAGCTTGTCCCACTCATCAATAGATCGGCCGTAGATGGACAGGCGAAACTCTGCGTTCTGATACTTGCTTTCTTCCAAGTCCTCCATCACTTCCTACAGACATGCATTAAAGTACAAAAATCATGGAGAAAAGGAGAATTGAAAAAATATACATATGTAGAAGTATCTCTAATAAAATGAAGATAACCCTGGTATTGGCAAAGTTCTTAAAGCCTTTTTTTCTGTCACAAGCATCACCATTAGCAATGATGGAACTAATATTGGAGCCAAAAAAAAAAAAAAATCCTCGTATGAATCTATTCCCCATGGTTTTCCATTCCTTTACAAATATGTAACATTTACCAAAATGTTAATTCGTTTTGGCTTGTTCAATATAACGAACAATGTGAAAATTATCAGTTTGTAAGAGTCTGAAAATGTTCAAGAACAATCTCCTTCGCCCAAGAACATAATATTAATTTGTCTTCGATTTCTTTAACTAGAAATCCACTTATTTTGGTCACCTTTAAATTTTCTAAAATATTAGAGACAATATTGTCTAATCACTGAAATAACTTTCAAGACTGATATAATGTTGTAAAAAGACATGTAGCGTGAACAGCAGTAGCAAAAAAAGTGTTCTGTTTTGCTTGAATTTAATCATTTAATATAACTTTATAAATATCTTTACTTCTGCTTCTTGCTGTTTAAAAAAAAAAAATTAGAATTCTAACCTTGATGACTTTGGCAAAATAACGTCCACCAATGTGGTTGTCTGTCTTCATGAACACTTCTCTGAGGCGACTTTCACCCACTGGGTTATACTTGGCATTGAACTTGTCAAACCGATGAAATGTATTACGATCCTTGATGGAAAAAAAAAACAAGACAATGATATATATATATACACACGCATACACATATCATGGGAGAGGAAAACATATTGTAATCACCAGGAAAATTCATTCAAAAAACAATAGTTTGAGTTATGGTGTGAACACATTTCACTGAATATAAAAGAAATTTCATTCTTCTTTTCTCTGCTCCTCATGATCATAGCCAGTTAATTTTTGTAATATTATTATTATACTAACATTATTACAATTATTACCATTGCTATTATTATTATTATTATTATTATTATTATTATTATTATTATTATTATCATTATTATTATTATTATTATTATTATTATTATCATTATTATTATTATTATCATTATTATTATTATTATTATTATTATTATTATTATTATTATTATTATTATTATTATTATTATTATTATTATTATTATTATTATTATCATTATTTTCATTATTATGTTCAAATTATCATAGGTACTGCTATAAAAAAAAGAATTATTGGTGCGAAAATGGCAATAAAATTATCACTTAATTTGCGAAAATCATAACAAAAGTTGCAAATAAGTGAGATTTCTTTAATATATACAAGAAATGAGAATGACATTCAGACCTACCGCATGAACATCTAGCATATCTACACTGAGGTCATATGGCGTGAGGTTCATTGACTTGAACACCTGGTGAAAAACAAGGTTACAAAGTTATGATGGTTTTCAGCAAGTCCATTTTTCATGACGAAAGTAAGAATTGGATAAACAATTCCCTTTTCTTCTCAAGATGATATAAAAAATATTTTTTTTTTTAATTTATATGAATAAAAAGAACACACAAAAAGAAAATCAAATACCATCTTGGTTTATCTGTCCTAACAATCATGAAATGATGGAATAAATTTTAATTCCTTTTCTAAGTCTAACAGATAGCGGCTTCATCCCAAAGCAATTTTATATTCAAGAACTAATAATGAACTGATGAGAATTTGTGGAACCTCCTAATTCACCTTCAACAAACGAAAATGAAATATGTTCTTTGAAAGGTAAAGGGGGGTAGTTAAGAGGTTAGCAAAGTGATCTTCGAATTAACATTTGAGGAATCTGTTGAATTGGGTCTATCAGCAACTGCTCAACATGAGCGAAAAATCAAATCTAAGAAACAGCTATCTGTAATAAGCTATGCTCATGTAAAGAGTATTCTGCATTTCTGAACAGTGAAAGTCAAAGATCTGATGAGAAGGTAGCACAAACTTAAAATAAAATTAATAGAAAAAAAATATTTCTGCAACTTATAAACTGTACAATATTCATTGGATTGTGAAACAACGCTTTAACATGTAAACATGGCTAAATATTGAAACCTATCCAAAATATGTTTCTGCTTCTGACTCTCTCTCTCTCTCTCTCTCTCTCTCTCTCTCTCTCTCTCTCTCTCTCTCTCTCTCTCTCTCTCTCTCTCTCTCTCTCTCTCTCTCTCTCTCTCTGTATCTATCTCTCTCTCTCTCTCTCTCTCTCTCTCTCTCTCTCTCTCTCTCTCTCTCTCTCTCTCTCTCTCTCTCTCTCTCTCTCTCTCTCTCTCTCTCTCTCCCTCTCTCTCTTTCCTCTTTCTCTCACTCTCTGATACTTTGCATATCTATAATAAATTGAAGGACTAAAAAGTCAAAAATAAGCAATACAAAAAATAATTGATATTTGATTGGCAAAGAAACGAAAAATTTAAATTTCCAGTTACACACATAACATGGTAGACAGCTCCAAAATAGGCACTTTTTTTTAATACTGAGGTGTCAGAATCGATTCATGTGCAAATAATTCTACCACAACATCAGAAGAGAAAAACAACAAAATTCATAATCAAAATATGGCTATTCACTAGCCCCTTGAAGGGAACAAATTTAAGCAGTTAATTTGAATTCTATTCTAGTCTCCACTTTGGAGTTTCATGGCCAGTAAGTGACATTTGTTACAGATGAGATACAGACATGTTATATCTTGAAACCATTCTCAACGAGTCAGATGTCACAAATTACATACAAACAAGACTTTATTTTAAAGAGGAACATTTTTTTAAAACTTCTCAGTTGGACATACTGCACCAAAAAAAAAGAAACATTGCTGAAACATCAAAGAATCACAATATTTGGTTTGAATGAAAAGCAAAAAAACAAAACAAAACAAAAACATTTTTTTTAAATATTCGTTATCTTTTGCAGTCATTTCTTATGGCCCCTAAAAACACAACCTTGGATAAGTTAAGCTCATCTTAAGAATGAGTTCATTCAGCTGCGTCCAAATATTTAAAAGGCTGCTAAGTGTTTGGTGTCTGTCTCTTCTGAGACACGATACTAGGGTGTGACTTGAAAGTGGCACATTTAAGTGGAACAGTAAACATTTCCCATATGTATGTTTCTCTTTCGTTTTCTGATCTTTTCTTTTGACATTTGACTCATTGGAAATGGAATGAAGGCAAATTTTAATAACTTTTATTGACATAAAACTTTTTTTTTTAATTTATACTCATGACCTAAGTTCTTGGTAACCAAGGCCCATATATCATGAGTCAAATTTTAAAAAGATTTTGTCCCAAATAACAAAAAAAAAAAATTATAAGAAACTATTCCGTTTCTTCAGAGGATTTCACATGGAAAAATAGGAGGGAACACCAAATTTTAACAGACAATTATGCTTTAAACACAAGTCAAGCTGAAAACAGAACATGGTACTTCAAATATAACTCAGGCAGCACTTACAAAACTGGTTGCTTTGTAATAGGACAAAAACTTCAAATAATAAAAAAAAACAAAAAAACCAGAAGATTTCTTACGAACAAAAAAAAAACAACTAGTGGTGATTTAATTCTGCACATTTCTACACCCACGTTACCTTCCGGTTAAGTATCTATGGACAGGAAAGTTCAAAAAGATGAAAAAATGAATTTTCCTGTTTTAAACTTCTTCAAAATTAAGTGTGACTGAAAAGAAAAGGAAATCTATGGTTATTGCAAGGACCATTCAGCAACACTTGACTGTTAACTATTTGATAATAATTAAAAAGCCATGCCTTGATCTTAAGAGACGTTTGTGGAATCTACATCAACAATTGTGGATAGAACACGTAAAGGCAATGTTTGGAGAAGACCACTGACATCTTGGCATGGGCATTATCAAGGCTGAAGGTGTTAGAAAAAAAAAAAAGAACGGAAACAAAAACTCACCCCAGTAACCTGAGAAAGCGCCCAGAGCAAGTAATGGAGTGATGAGACAAATTGCATAAAAAGATTCAGATCATAACACATTTCTGCTGCATTTGACTTTTCAACATTTTATTTTCATGTTATTTTCTTTTTTTTTTGTATTGCTTCTCATCTTCGCAAAGTTTGTAACAAAAAAATCTGTCAATCAAAACTTCAGTACATTACTTTTCAGAAATTTGTCATCCCTGAATTAGAAAATTCATTACGATGAGATTTAAGAGGGAAAAAAGTTAATATTGATGTTTTGATGCATGAACTTCATTTTTAAAGGCAGTCATATTTGGAAAACAAACAATAATTTTTGATGCTCAAAATAAGCATACATATAGAGCATGGATCAGTAAATTAAAGAAAAAAAAGGGGCAAACCAAGAGCATTATCAACAATGTTTTAATAGAGAAAGACATAAAGCACAAAATTGAGCTATTATGTGTTCTGAATGCGGACCGTGATCATGCACATATTTGACAAGTAATTTTTAAGACTAACGCCAAGTTTGCCTTTATAAAATCCCTTATTAGTATCTTCAAATATTGATCTCATACACACAAGTTACACAATCCCCAACAGAAAAATCAGAGCCATAAATGCCTATTGATGTTTTGCCTATCAACAACCCAAGTCTGGTCCACAAACAGATAAGGAAAAAAAAAAGTACTAAAATGTAAAAACACAAAAAAGTACAAAACAAAACAAAAAAGAAAAGAAGAAAAGGTAATGTACTATCAAATGCTGATGAAGATTTATGTTGCCCCGTTCAAGGAATGTAAAGAATAAAATGTCCTTCATTATTTACTGTGTGCTTTTTCTGTGGCAACATTAAAATAAAAGAAATGGCTGTGTCTTTTCTTTTGTTAAATATGTGACACAAAAGCCAATCCTCACCATATCTTAAGTACTTGCTAAAATGTTTGTGTGTATTGAACCATGACTTTTTATAGTTCTGGTTAACTATAGAGCACATGGTTTCCACATAAAGTTCAACATTGACAATATGTAGCTTCTGACATCTGACTCATTGAAATTAGCTCCAAAAACATTTTGTTTCATTACTAGACTCTGGACAATCATGGTAAAAGGTATGTAAACTGTAGTGAATTAAAGGGAAAAAAAAAATTTAAAGATTAAAATGAAGTAAGTCTGTGATAGATTTTATTTTCAAAGATTATCCTATTTTCCAAGTTATATAGTTTCGTTTGAGAATAATGACCAATACTCTGCTGCACAAACTTTGACAAACTAGATACAATCATAATTTATGCATAACAACTATGACCTCTTTGTCACCTGCAAAAGTGAAAGGAGCTAAGACACATGAATGATTAGATAAACAGACAGATATAAAGATACGAGACGGACGTTACAAAGAAATTTTATTGTGACAGAAAATCGCATTTGACCGCTCACAAATCTCACCTCAGCCAGTGTCATCTCTTGACCATTCTTATCGCGACATACAACATCATCTTTAGAGTTCTTCATCGTTTTCTTGATGAAGCGCAACAGGTGCTTTTGATTCATCCCAGATGAGGCATGCACGTGAGTGTCCACCTAGAACGGAAAAATTCCAGACAGCCCATTTATAAAAATAATTAAGGGGCAAATACTACAATTTCCACGACAACAACAACCACTACTACTGCTGATGCTGTTGCTGCTACCACTCTTTCACTACTACAATTGAAAATTAAAAAAAAAATTAGTTGAAGGTTCTGCTGAGCAGAGGTTAGTAGTAAATTTTGTGCACAGATGATTGCAAACCCTAGCCTTGCCACTCAAAGAGTGCATGGCTTATACCAATGCAATATACCATTCTCTAAAAAGAGAGTTTCAGGGAGAAGGTATTTGAGCCTCCCCGAGACACTTGCAATCTTGATTGGGAAGATCTGAACCACACCAAAGATACCTCTTGAATCGAGAAGTACCAACACCTGCCATGGTAAGCCCACACATTCAGGATGATCTATAACAGTACAGTATATGTCAAGTTTGTTGTAACCTCATCAATTAAACACCCTCCAAGCAGGCTTGGCGTAACAGTTTTCAGCTTCTTGTAGCTGTAAAAAGTCTCTTAATAAACAAATAACCTAGTACAGACAATACCAAATGGTCATGACAAGAAAATTAAAATATCAAAGATATTTATCTGCAAACCAGAGTCGCTATGACTTTTGAATGTGAATGTAAGATAAGAAAAAAAAAAAAGGCTCTCAAACCTTGTGCACGTTATAGAAATCCCTGTGAGGGACTTCCTTCTGAGCTGCCGATTCCTTCATCTCGTTAAGCAGCACATGCAACTGGTACTTGTTGGAGAGGTAGCTCAGTCGGCGGTAACAGAAAGACATACTGTGATGGAAGGGGAGAGGGATATATATTTGAGGGGGATAAAAAACACATATAATTATCGTAAGTGACAGGAGTAATCTATTTCCTTTATCAGCACAATCAGTTATGAAGTACAAAGTATTTTTCTCATAATATGTACCATTTTGGTTATAGAATCTAGTTAATGTTATAAATAATAATCGAAGAAGATGCCACCTGTAGAAATGAAAAAATTTCAAAAGCTGCACCAAGGATAAATGTGTTTTTAAATTTGATTGATTGTCTATAAAAATCATAATACATTATATTCAAAAATACAAAAACTACACTCAGTCCAATCTGAAAATTAAATTCAAATCAGGTTCAAAGCTTATGATTAAATTTTTCAAACAATGCAAAAGAAATATATGTATATTCTTAAAAGCACTTTAAATTACATTTTTTGTTGTTGTTTTTTTCCCTTATACTTGAAATATTTTGTGATGAAAAAGTACAAAAGATTCGTTTATAATCCACATTTTCTATTCAGAGGAAAAATAGCTCTTACTTTGGATTCGAAATGTTGTTTTCAGATTGACATGTCATGACACATTTGTGAAGGCCATGGGTGAATGAAAAGCTAAATTTATTCTTCTCTTGAAATATTCATAGATCAAATTTATACTCTAGCACGTACAGCGGACCGTCGCTTATCAGAGCAAACATCATGTTTTGGTCCTTGAGGAAGTCCTCCAGGTTAGGGTGCGGCCAGCTGAACGACTCCCTGTCCGAGGCAGGGCCGGGGGTCACCGTCATGACCCCGCCTTCAAAGCGCAGCCTGCAGTGGGCGGGAGGGTCAAAGTCCACCTTGAATGGGTCACCTGATGTGGGTGGCGGGTGGATAGGGTGGTCTGCCACAAGGCAAGACAAACGAAGACACGAGAAAAGAAACAGAAAACATTTAGCTAACGCTGCAAAGCATTACATTGTTTTAACGACGGAAAGCGGGATGAGACAGACTTGATGGAACTTTGATGAGTGGTTGGTAGCATCAAATATCAAAGTTCAGATTATTTGTTATTTTTAAATTCTCTTTTAGCAAATTACTGAAATTTCTTCGAATTAATTAAACTAGCTTCTATATAGCATATTTCTACTGCTGCAGTTTTCGTCATTTTTTTTTTTGTGGCTTGGTTGTAATCTTTCCAATATTGCTTTTATTTTTAATATAAAAAACAATGGCGATAAGATTTTAAAATATTTAATTTCTTTAAATTTATCAGACAGTAAGTTAAAGACTGATCAATTCTACATTTAATCTGACCAAAGGATAAAACACTTTCTAATCAGGCACATTTACTTTACTTGTATTAGATGTAATTTAATTGCCCTGTAATTACTTTACTGTCCTATAGAAAACACATTTTGTCAGAAACAAACTCTTCACTGAACTAGCTGTTGCTAAGAAGCTCACACACAAGATCAAATTTCTCCAAGCCGTAAAGCTTTATTACCAAAAAAGTTAATTGGAAAAAAACACTAACAAAAAAACAAAACAAAAAATTCACCAACAAAAGAAAATTAAAATAACCAACTTCAATATGCATGGATAGCCCTGAATAGTTTCTCACTCTCTTAAACTACGAATAAAATCTTTCATGTTGTGAATAATCATGTTATAATTAAACCATTATTTTTTGGGGATTGCTACGACAAAGAAACATTTTTTTTTTATATATTTTAGGTGAAATATTTTTGCCACAAACGTACAATATGATTGACTACTCCCAGGTGTTTCAAACCTGAGCATAAAGCTCAAAGGAACTTTGATAAACCAAAATTATTTCAGTGCAGTCTGGTAATGAGTAAAAAAAATGTAGAATTTCAGGTACTGTTGCCATTTTAGTTTAAAATTACATTTTGGTTTAAGGAATTTAATTAAAAAAAAAAGAAGTATATTATTTCACTCTGCATCATCTACAATAAATAAACATATAAATAGTACTGAGGGACCAGGCTTTCTTTCTTGAAGTCTTTAGGTCTTGATATTAGAATCAATTAGGTCAATAACTAAAGACAAAGCAAAATAAAAAAAAAAATAAAAAAAAACTGAAAACCCAGTCTGCATGTAAAAGACTTGCAGCCAGAGCTTAACAGATGCGAAAAAATAATAAACTTACAAAACTTTAAACAAAGCAAAAAACATGTGATAAATTCCACCAATTGATAAATGGAAAGGAAAGTTTTCATGAAAATTGCATCCTGTAACTGCTAGTGTTTTAGTGAGTATTCTAGTATTTTTGTATGCATTCAGAATGTTCTTAGCAGTTTTAATAGCTTTATCAATTAGTGCAAAACTCTTGTCAGTCTTTAGGACAGATTGTTGGGTCATGAAAAGAATAAAGAAATATGAATATTGTATTAATAAATGATACTTAATTTTTTTTTTAAGTTGAATTAATTTTTCAAACTACATTTGAAGCCATGTTCGTTCTACATAGAGAGGTTTTATTTCTATTTTAGTTATTTTTATTGTTTCCAAAATTAGAAAAGATCATTTGTACTTTTACTTTATTTCACTCATTACAACAGAACACAAAATATTCTTCCTTCAGTTTCCTTGCTTTTCTGTTTTTAAGACTAAGCATGTAAAAACAGCAGTACATTATTATGATTGATTTGTTTGCAAATGTCAAACCCTTCCATGGACTTGATGGGTGGGATATTTCATAAGACATTAACTTTTCTTAATTTCTTTTTTATTCTACCTAGCAAAAAAAAATATTTCACCTTATCAGTTTAACAATAAATTTTATTTCAAATCTAAATTGTTTTTGTTTGTTTTTTATTTTTGTTAATTGTTGTCTTTTTACAGTAAACAAAATTTAAAACAATCAAAAGGTTTCTTAAATTTTCATTGCATCCTCAAGTCAATTTTTTTTTTTTTGGGGGGGGGGTCCATACAGTTCATCAGACTAAAAACCTAAAGCAAAAAAAAACATCTTGGAACCCTTATAAACTTGTAGGGCAAATTAATGTGTTAAACTAGTGTGGGCTGAGTTTGGTGATTGCAAGTACGCAGTTTTATCCTGAAAAGGGATGCGCTTGCCTTCCAGAGAGACCCTGCTGACGTAATAGCGACCTGCATCTGGTGAGGCGACCAGACTCGCTGAGGAAGAGGAGCTGTCTAGGGAAGGGGAGGGACATGGGTGTTAGAAAGAGAAGTCCGGCATTCAGATGAGCAATTTTAAACCTATGGTTGTCCATGAGCAAAAAAGAGTGTGGAGATTTTGGTAAGAAATTGTTGAGTACAATTTTGGGAGCAACTTACAAATGCATAGGAGTACACCTATTGAGGGCTCAAAGAGCTCTGGAAGATTAAGGTGTTTGTATGTGTGTGAGCATGGACGAGAGACAGAGAGTGAAAAAAAGAGCCTGGGCGCACCCGCACAAGAGATAGAGAGAGAGAGAGAGAGAGAGAGAGAGAGAGAGAGAGACAGACAGACAGACAGACAGAAAGACAGAGAGACAAACAGGCGGAGAGTGAAAGAGAGCCCAAAGACACTAAGTGAATTTACAAAAATAGAATAAGGGTTGATAAAACGTTGTTGCATAGTGATTGAAAGGCAGTTGAAGAGGATTATCTAAATAAACTTTAAACCATGATTGACTATTGTATTTTTATGTTATAAGATCTAAAAAAAAAACAGCGCCCATAAAACAAAAAAAGACAAATGTTTTGACTAAAGAAGAGACCATGGTCATCTTGATATAATTTCTATGACTGATTCTTAGTAGGATTATTCAAACATCAATATTTGTTGTTGTGTTTGTTGTTGTTGTTATTATGGTTTTTTCAGAGCATAAAATATTCAATATACAGAGTTTAGTGTAGAGAAAGATTAAAATGTTAAGTTTTTAAAAAATTAGAAAATAAGATCGGTATGTTGCTCCATTAAAAAAAAAATTAATTGAGTTACAATAACCTCTCCATAAACAAAAAATAATGCCACTGTTATTCAAATGGTTTTGGAAATCACTTTCCATTAAATGAAAAAAAAATTATTTAGGTAATAAGTTAGTGTTGATATTAACAATGTTTTCTGAATTAAATATATGCATGTATTGAATTTTAAAGTTAATTTGAATGTAGTTGCATACACCTTTTGTTTTGATTTGTATTTAAAGCAATGACCTACTGACTTCCAATAATTCAAACTGCACCCATCCATTTCAACTTATGACGGCTGGTTTTTGTAATTAATCACAGCCAGTTAGTACTACAGCGGTATAATTCTATCATGCAAGCATAGTACATTTCTCACACGCCTAGTCACACCTAAGGGTAAGTAAATGTTGAAGCAAGCTGATGCAACAAGACAAAGACCTCAAACTTTTTTTTCATGACCACTAGTGATAACAGCAACAAGCTTTATATTGTACTACACACGGCATAATTAGCCAAAAATAAACTGAAATGTGAACAGTGTAAGAAATAACAGTCAAATTTTATGTCAGTGACAAATTTTGGATTCTATGCACTGAATATGACTGGCTATTTTCATGACCTTATGCGTCTATTTTAATTTTATCTTACAAGAATATCTTAACTTTAATTCATTGAAGCATTGATGATATAGTTTAATGGAAGAAACCGGGGTGAATGAGCCATCAGAAAGTGAAAAACAATAATCGAAAAAGTGCTTGGTCCTTAAAATTTTTGTTTTTCTTTAGAAGCATAGTGATTATTTGGTACAAGCCATGTTCTCTCTTAAATATCAAGTCAGCGGATTCTGATTGAACTGTCTAAGGTTCCAACTGCATAGAGAAACAAGCTTTTTATTTAACATTTTTGCCGTTTCTAACAACCGTCGATCATTAACTACAACTTAAGCTGCAGATAAATCTTATCCATAACAATAACATATCTTCTTGAGTCTTCGTGTATTGACAGATGAACGATGCAGGACTGATATGGTGAGATTATTCACTCACATCTGGCACTGACTTAAGTTGAGCGCCCTGAATAGATGTAGATTATAGGCTGGAATAATATCCGCCTCTCCCTTTGCGAGAAACCTCACAACCACAGTGAGTGAAATCCGAGACTTCTGGAAGTTTGCCCAAATATACAATATCTTGAAATTTCCCGCAATTTAATCTCTCATAAAATGTGTTAATATAGCAGAGCTATGCTGGACATCAAATCCACATAAAGCATGACACAGCCACACAGTGAACAATTATGTTGAAGAAAAAAAAGGTTGTAAAGCAAATATATAAGTTTCAGTGGTTGTTAGAGAGGACGAGTATTGTTGAACTGCATTGATTAGTTGTATCTACCCATGCGTTCTGATGCAAACCAATGTGAATGCAGTGAGATAAACAAGGCTTCAATACAAAACTGGATCCTATTCCCCTCTCAAGAAATTGTAGAATTGTACAAATTTGTAATAAATTGTCTCTATCCATACAATATTATAAATCATCCTCAAACTATTAAGTGTCACAAGTAAAACAAACAAACCTCCTTCCAAACACTAGATATCTTGATATCTCTCATGTTCTTATTTGTTTACATGTCGGTGAGCTAAACATAACGAGCTTCTTTTCCCAACTAATACATCCCATAATTACTATCGCGCCTGGATAAGTGGAAGAGTAGGTGAGATAATGAATCCAATCATCTAATACATATGCCATTTTCTCAGAATACACAAAATCTAATTCTAATAATGTCTAACATTTTCCCCATCGTCTAACAGTGTTTACCATTTTCATGGTCACGGATGCACTCTTAAAGCTTCAGACTTTGTTGTGCTGTAAAGTCTTATAAATATGGTCTGTCCAATAAATCGGCATCGTTGATAAAAAAAAAAAAAAAAGACGGACAGATCTCATAAAATCTTTGCTCTGCGCCTACTATAACACCTATTAAAACATTTAATAAAACAAATGCAGTTGAGGAAAACCAAAAACGTTTTCATAATGGATCCATGTCACCTGGGAAGGCCTAGTGAGGAAACCAACCTGACATAAGATGTTGTAACAAGGCATCTGTGAAGAAAGTAATCTTGAAGAAGGGTCTAGCACTACCGCATTTGCATTTGACAGTAAATTTGAACAAAAGATCTCCAAATATGGTTCTTTTTTCAACAAAAAGACGGTTTGCCATGCACCAATATTCTTGGAATTTTTTCATAAGGATTAACATAAACAAGGTTAACTTTTTAAGATTAATTCAATATCCAGAATCTAGATCTAGATCCAACTTTCAGAACTAGATATTCCTTCATCTAGTTATCGACATATTTGCAGAGAACGAGACAAAATGAAGTTTAGAGGCCGGTTCAGTCTACAGAAATATGAAATTGTTATCTTCCTCGACTGCCAAACAAAAGCAAGTAAAAACAATCTACTTTTCTATAAATTCTTGATGGCGTTTAGAACAAAGTTACCTCTTGAGGTGTGGGAGGTCTGTACATGCTAAAATATGTTGCTAATTCCTAAAATGTAAAAATACCTAGTCTATATTTTATAGTTTTAAGGGACCATGCTGTACATCTCAGCATTAAGTTTTTCTTTCCTGCTGAACGAAGCACTAGAAATGAGATTTTGGAATTTCTTTGCTTTAAAAGGATACATACAATCTAAGATTTTCATAGTGCTTTATCTATGTTGCAGCTTAACAATACTGTAACAAAACTACTTAAGAAGCAAATCTTCAAAGCAATTTAGTGCAATGTAAACCACCCGTTTGAGCTATTCAAAGAAAAAAACATATAAGCAGAAAAAAACTATCTGGGACAAAAAAGTGAAAAATTCAAAATACAATAATTGCTAGTCTGGCAACAAATGCAGTGGCAAAGCCTAACAATTGTGGAGGGAAATACTGTGACAGGTCAATCTTTATCTAGAAAATCTTTCCCTTCTTTAAAAATAAGGTTATTTTCACAGAGATCCTCTTTTAAAACTGTTGAAATCCACACAACTCAGATACAAATTTGTATAAGTCTATCTAGCTATTTGCCTATCTATCTGATTTTTATCCCCAGTATTAGTAAAATTCCAGGAGTACTTTCAATCGCTAACAATACCAAAAATTCCCCTTTTTTGGGCTGTATGTCACTAGCAACACTAGATATGAAAATAGTTTGGAAATTTCCGTCATTCCAATAAAAAGAGGACAAAACCTAATCTACAATAAGCAGCAGTAGTTTTTTTTTTTTTTTTTAATAAGAAAAGTGAAATTCAAAACAACTTGCTAATAAAGGTGAAAAATGCTTATATTCTCCTAAGCATAAGCAAAATTTCAGAATTTTTCCACATCCCCCTAATCCCCAAACTCCATTTGCTTTTGTCTGCCTGCCCATAAATCAACAAGTATTCATTTGTGATATCATAAGAAAGATTAAAATATGTTACAAGAGAAAGTGTGTCAAACATTACAATTTTCTTTCTCAAATCAACGCAAGCCAAAATATGCACACACACACTACAATATCTGAGGTAGTTTGTGGGGCCACACACTAAAGTGTTAATAGTTGGTTTTTTTTTTCTTCTAGTTAAGTTGTCGTGATACCTTCTGGCTTCAGGACACTTTGCTCCATTGTCTCTACGGGAGAAACAACATAAGGGCAGCACCGTGTTATTACAGTACCAAACCCAGCAGTGCTATGTGGTTGGAGACTCGTACAACATTGATATGTTATGACAGTAACAGCAACTGACTAGGCCATGTACAGATATGTTCAGATGCATACCATAACTATGCTAAATGTATGAATACTTAATGAACTACACATACAGGTGGCAAGGTGGTACATATTTTTCCTTAAACTTCATTCAAGCCCACAGTGCAGTACAAAGTGGTCTTGCAGCTACATCCGATACGGGCATAAAACAAAAACAGACACCATCAATTAATCTAAAATAACAATGAAAAAAAAAAAAAAAACAGTCTGCAGGAAAAAAAAAAAAAAAAAACCACCACGGCTAAAAATGTGAGCTGCCCACAGAAAATCAGTAGCCGTCCAAAATTAAGCTTTACTAGTATAGTTAAAAAAAAAATAACCTTGTTAAGACAACGTCATCCCAAAACAATTATTTCACTGCCTATAAATCATATCAAATTATTAACAAATAGATACATTTCTCAAAAAAAAAAAATAAAAATACAACAGTCGTCTTCGAGTTTCTAAAGCCGGATAGCTTTGATTACCCTGGCATCTCTGCACGACTTGGCTTCTGTTAATATCATTCAAAATGAGTTCATTTAATATTATCATGACAGCAAATAGTGCTACGTGAAATCCGTTGCATGATCACTGTGAGAGCATTATTTGCAGCCACCACATGTGAAACAGTTGAAGCAGTGACATCAGCCTAAGTAGAGCTAAAACATCTCCATGCAACAGCACTGCCACTGAACAAAATCCGCCATACACATCAGCTCTTAATTTAGATGCTATGAAGTATAGGATTTCACAAAGAACAAAATCCGCCATACACATCGGCTCTTAATTTAGATGCTATGAAGTAAAGGATTTCACAAAGATTTGTGCTAAGTTGTTAAAACTCATGAGCTCTGCAAAGCAAATAAGAAATATTGCATTTGGAACGTGTCTATCGTACCATTATATTGTTCAGTTATTTTTTTTGTCATTCATATATGAGATATTTTGTGTAGAATTTTTTTTGCTACCTTTGAACAAAAATATTGGTGATGATGCTTTAGTAGAATTTAGGTTCCACAGTCAATAAACTAACTTTTGATATGCAAGTAATACTAAAATACAGACTCATGGTTTGGATCAGTATCTAAAGATTATTAAAGACAAATTTCCGGAACCTTTTTACTCTTTAATTTCTGTTATTTATTTCTTACGTAACATCATTGAAATGAGGGCATAATGATATTGTATGAATCCATATTTGCTATACCTCATATATCTTAATACAATCTCAGGACATATTTCAATCTCTCAAACGTACGACGATACAAGCCTAGTCTGTCACATCATAATCAGTGAAGAACAGGAAAAACAAAGTTCAAACTTTAGGAAGGCACCCAAAGAAACATTACTTTTTTTTTAAATTTATGTCCACTTAAAAATCCTTATTTGACACTCTCTGATTCATCCACAACTGATCAAAAATCAATAATTTGAAGAGTCTCTCTCTACCAGCAAACTCCTGCATCTCACCTTCCAAGCTGGTGACCTTGGACAGGCCGGCGCTGAGGGCGTCGAAGGCCTCCTCCCCGTCCAGGCTGGCCAAGAAGCGTCCGGTGACCTGCGGGAAGGTCTGCCCGCTGAGGATCATGTACTTCTCCCGCAGCATCAGGGCCCGCACGAGCATCTTGGAGGCCACCTGCAGGTCTTTGAACGGCACCTAATGGGGGAGGGGGGAGGCGGGGAAGATGTGGAGGGGGTTGCAGATGGTAGGGACGGGGCAAAACAGCAAGCATTTTGTGAGTATGGGCGATGGTGTTAGGACGTTGAAGCGAGGAGAAAAAACAGTTCTGTATGTTACGGAAGCTAGGAATTAGACGTGGGACGATGAGATATGAGTAAAGTCACAGAAGATTGATTTCAGACACAGGAGATGTTTTAGTAAGCCAAATAGGGAGTAGTTGGTTGGATAAAAAGGTCAAGAAGTGAAAACAACGGAAAATTTAATTAAAAAAAAAAAAACGGATTAGGAATTGATAAGTTTAAAACGGAAGAAAACATTGAAGAAAACGGCGTTATGGGAAGATTGTAAGTGGGAGAAATGCAGAATAAAGTGTGAAGAAGCAAATACAGTATGTTGCTTACACATTTAAGAGGGAGAGAAGAAAAAGAAGAAGATCAGTACAGTACTGTGGATAAAGAAAAGTCGGAGCTAAGAAGGCTGTTGGTTGAAAAAAAAAAAAGGAATAATTAAGGCAGACTGAGAAAAGGGGTTTGTGCAAAGAAACCAGTTTTTTTTTATTGTTGTTTTTTTATGAAGGATGGTTTACAGTACCAGAATTTCAATATAAAAAAAAAAAAAGAAATGAACCAAAAAATGCAAGGGAAAAAAGCGAACTAAACATAACGAAAATGACAGACTTTAACTTGGCAGATTAAAGGAAGATATATCTGCGATTAAAGTAAGAAAAAAAAAAAGACAATGGGGTCACTAGGTATAAGACACCAAGATAAAGAAGCAGAAAAATAGAGAATCGGGCAATTTATATATGACGAAAAGATGATAATTTTGAAACAAAAAAAAAAAAAAAACAAAAAAAAACCCAAAGACACATCAAATTAAAAGCATCACCATGCTTAGTTTGTTTTAAGTTGCTGGGCAAGTGACAAAGTGAGTGGAACTGTTTGCTGACTTCTTTTCTCGGTAATCATGTGACAATCCACCCAGTCTTAATAACAGACTCATTGGTCACAATAGAGTATGTGTGTGTATGTGTTTGTGCGTGGGACTCTCTCTCTCTCTCTCTCTCTCTCTCTCTCTCTCTCTCTCTCTCTCTCTCTCTCTCTCTCTCTCTCTCTCTCTCTCTCTCTCTCTCTCTCTCTCTCCCTCTCTCTCGTTCTCTCTCTTTTCCTTAAATTGTAAGGACAAAAATCAAGCCTCCCTTAGTAGAAATGAAGCTGAAGGTCTAGCATAGCATCGCCCACAAGAGGCGTTTCGAGACAGGAAGAAAATGATATTGAATGTCCATTTAAAAAGAACCGTTCCGGAATTATAACTCATCTTACGAAAATAGGACCAGTAATCTTGGGAAAGCAATGACAAGTTAGATTGGCAAAACACGCATGAAAACAAATCAATTAAAAAAAAATCACCCAGAACCACAAGAATGATGAATAGGGAGAGAGAAAAAAAAGGAGGGTAGGAGAAGAAAATAAATCGTTAATTATAACTCCTCTATAATATTGTGTGAGATAACATAATTGTATCTTTTAGTGTCTTACACAATGTCTCTTTTACAACACATATTCTGCAGATGTAAATGAATGAATACACATTTCTTACACTTTTTTTTTTTTTAAAACGGCCTTTTCAGAATTGCAAATGTTTATGCTCTTTATGGTAACACATTCCTTACCAAGTAAATAACTAAAAATAATGTTTCCCCATTCAATGTTTGGATTTTCCTGTTTTTTTACACCATACATACACACACCCGACTTAAAGATATGTCAGTATGTTGAAAACTGGACCAAGCTTGTGTAATTTTAGATAATATTTACTGGGGCAAAGTTATCTGAACATCTTTTAAGATTTATGAATTTTAAAAAAAAATCGGAACAAAAAATTCTAGTCCCAACTCCTCATTCTCAATCCAACCTTTTTTGTCCTTAATAAAGCAGAAGCAATTCAAGACAGATTCTCACATATTGGTTGATTCACTGATTTCAAAATAGTTTTTACAAGCCCAGTCCACCGCGAGTGGTGATCTCAAGGTACCCCACACCCAATGACATATACACCAGTGCAGCTTCTTTACATTATCCAATCGAAACAGAATTACAACCGGAAAGAAAAAAAAACCCCAAAGAAATTCTTCTTTGTGAATACTACGTCTGCGTTCTTTGTTATCTCCCCCTTCCTCACCACGAACCACGTCAGGGCAATATGAGGACAACCGTTGAGATGAAAAAAAAATCAGGGCCTACAAAATAATGTTGAACATAGGTGGATGGTATTGTCTAGGGCTGGTGCCCTTAACTAAAAACCACAGCCAAATCTGATTGATTACAGTACCTTGACCTTTAACTCTTAAACTTGTCTCTTCCGGGTGAATTTTTAAATACTTTCCGTACAATATACATGCATGCTAAGAGATAGACGCTGGATGAAATCTTACCAAAAGGGCTATTCTCAATACTAGTTCCTGGAAAGCAGTCTGAATCTGCGAGAAATTTCCATAAACAAAAGAATTCTGTCGCCCTTTAATTTACGTTATATTGTGGTGAAAACCTCAGCAAGCAATGCCCACTGGAAGCCCATTCAGATCTATATAACATTTGAGCGCATAGATTTAACTTCTACTCACACACATGTAGTGCATGCAGTGACCATTTGCGAAAGCTTAAGTTTGAAAAAAAAATTGTCATTTATGTCAAAATTTAAAAATAAAAAGGAGATCTTGTTTGACCCGTCCTCTTTCCATTAATAACAAGCTTTAGTTATCGTATACCATATCAACAAAGTAGACTTTATAAGGGGGAATCCACATAAACGGCTGAATATAAAAACTATCGGAAGGAGAGAGCGACCGGCCTTTTTTTTTTTCAAAGGACGTCAACAATGACCCGGATCTAAGTGGGGAAAATCCTTCGCGGCAACACGCAGTAATTACGTCATCAGTTTTTGTCGTGTCGATCATAAAAGCCTTCAGCACCAACCAGCACGACAAAGGGAGAGAACTTAACGGGAGCGCACTTACCCCGCTGGTGTCCTCGCCGCTGATGCTGATACGCTGGAAGTCCGGCAGCATGTCAAGCTCCTCCTCCAGCTCGGTGGCCACTTCCCGCGGGATCACGCTGTCGTTTCTCAGCAGGTGCGCCGCCTCCCGGAACCCCGCGTGGTGGTTGGCCACGCCCACCGCCAGCGCCCCGCCCGACCCGCTGTGCTGACGGACCAGTGGGCGTGGCTTGCCCTGAGGCCATTCCGACGACGTATTGTGCTGGGCGTTGGCCGAGGCCGGTCCACCGCTGCGAACATTGGTCAGAAGGAGGTTATGGACAATGTTGATTGATAAGTGATGATCAATTCTAAAAGCTGCGAGTAATAAACCACGCAGAACTGCCACGATAGAGAGAATCAAAATGGTAGATGGGACTAAAGAGCCGGTCGCTAGCTTTGTCATGCTGCGAGGAAGCGATATATTATGAGAGCAGAGACAGTATTAATTTCTTTTAAGAGTGACAGAAAAAACAAAAAGTTACAAAATTAATGGGTATTACTGTTATCACATGCCTCTTAGGGAAAAATCGATAGCAAGACAAGAAACAAGATTAACATGGAGATAATGAAAGAGGATGGTAACTGAAAGACTAAGCCAAGTGCACGCATGTTTAGTTTAGAAAAAAAAATAAGGAGAAGGATAATAGAAATGCTTGCTGGCGTTCAAGTTCACTTGTGCAGCATCGACAATAGCCAAATATATCCACCACATTAAAATAATGTCAATAACCCCAACAAATACATCATAATTATTACAAAAAAAAAAAAAAAAAAATAGGCAAGGGTGGCGTAAACGTCCAATTTGAAGGAGTGGTTGAATACGGAAAAAAATTACCAACCGGCATACTGCTAGGAAATACGCGATACATGCAACCTACATCGAATCCACAAAAAATTTTGAGCAAAGTTTTACTTGATGTGATCAGTGCCTTTAAAATTTATAAAACATGTAAAAATCTGGGCGTTGTGGACAGACAACACACACACACACACACAAAAACTATGTCGAATTGGTTTTAATAAACATTAAAATTGTAGCACTAATGGCCTAAATCATTGCTAACAACAAGCCAACTGGCAGGCACAGCTCCTTAAGAGACTAATTACACAACGATTCTCCTGCAAAGAAGTTACAAGAAGAACGGAAGGTGTATGGAACATGCGCCATTTATAAGCCGAAAACGTGCAATTTCAAAAAGAAAAAAAAAAAAGAAAGAAAGAAAGAATAGACATAAGAAAATTTTCTGAGAAAAAATGTTTCTATTTAAAATATATTGATATTTCACAATCGTATCAATATTAAAGCGTGAAGAAAAGAAATAAAAATATCGTGATTCAGAGGTTAGCCTAAGTGAAAATGGATTACACAAACAGGCCAAAACAATAAGCCCAGATATTTCTATGATACATATTGAAGGATACATAGCAAAGAATATAAATGTTTCTTACCGAAAGGCAGAGAAACAAATTACACTTTTCTTACACATATCCAATCTAATGCATTGAAAAAAAAAACATTCCCACATAATACGAAACAAAATCATAAGGTAGTTCAGACATGAAAGAGATCAATACAATAGGTCACCAATTCACCACAAGATAATAAATAATGATGATAATGATGATAATCATGATTATAATGATAATAATAAATATAATATAATATAAAACAAATAAGTAAAACATAATAATTATAACAATAATAGCATCAAAAACAGCAACAATAACAACGAAAATGTTTAGCACCTAAGGAGCTTAGATTTGAACCACTTCAGTTTGCTTCAAAAAATAATTTCTTTTTCAATATAAATTTGAGGGTTTTTTTTTTTTCTTTTTCTTTTGTCAAAGGACAACCTTTCGACTGTCTAAATGTGAAAACAAAACATTGCAAGTACTGATTTAAAACAAGATACTTTCCATCTGGAGGGTATCGGAAAGGATAAATTATGGAGATTCGAATAAATGAATGTTGGAACTATTTTTGTTTTAATATACTGAAGTATACAGAGAAAGAAAAAAAAAAAAAAAAAACAAGGATGCACCAAGCAATTAAACCAAAGAAACGAAAGGACAATACGCTTAAATGAAAGAACTCGGGCAAAGCACACTCATTTCGACTCTAACGAAATTCAACTTAAACATTACTTTGCACACAGAGATATACACATAAAAATCGAAAGCGTTACATCTATGTTTCGATAAAAAAGCAACTATTTGCATCTCATTTTCAAGTTCTCTCTGGTCATTTATTCTTTTTATTCTGGATCAAAGATAAGACAAGATTGTGATTTCACAACCGGCAGATTCTTTATTTTTTTTTCCATTTTTTTTTAATTTTGCCTGGGGTAAAGCTCTCTCGTCCCTCACATTCCTTTTATCCGAATCGCTCTCGTCCCTCACATTCCTTTTATCCGAATCGCTCTCGTCCCTCACATTCCTTTTATCCGAGTCGCTCTCGTCCCTCACATTCCTTTTATCCGAATCGCTCTCGTCCCTCACATTCCTTTTATCCGAATCGCTCTCGTCCCCCACATTCCTTTTATCCGAATCGCTCACGTCCCTCACATTCCTTTTATCCGAATCGCTCTCGTCCCTCACATTCCTTTTATCCGAATCGCTCTCGTCCCTCACATTCCTTTTATCCGAATCGCTCTCGTCCCTCACATTCCTTTTATCCGAGTCGCTCTCGTCCCTCACATTCCTTTTATCCGAATCGCTCTCGTCCCTCACATTCCTTTTATCCGAATCGCTCTCGTCCCCCACATTCCTTTTATCCGAATCGCTCACGTCCCTCACATTCCTTTTATCCGAATCGCTCACGTCCCTCACATTCCTTTTATCCGAATCGCTCTCGTCCCTCACATTCCTTTTATCCGAATCGCTCTCGTCCCTCACATTCCTTTTATCCGAATCGCTCTCGTCCCTCACATTCCTTTTATCCGATTCGCTCTCGTCCCTCTCATTCCTTTTATCCGAATCGCTCTCGCCCCCCACATTCCTTTTATCCGAATCGCTCTAGTCCATTCTCCATGCCGTTCCCTCTTGTCTCAGCGAGCTCAACCATCCTCATAATTTTATGGTATGGACTGGCCTGTGCTTTATGTTTAAGAAATAAACTCTCTGTTTTGCTTCTTCTAACCTACTATGAACATCATTCAAAGTTGAACTCTCCCCTTCGAAATCCCACGGCACAACAGCATCACATTCACATAAATGCACCCAAACACACTGAATCTAAACGCAAACTGAAAAAAATATTATGACCTGACAAAAAGCGCAAACACACACCTGCACAAAATTGAAAGGAAACGAGTAAAATATATCATTGCGAAAATCGAGTTAGGAAGCTGTGTTGTAAACATTGCCTTGACTGTGTATAAATACATTTTAATGAATAAAATATAAAATACACAACATCTAGTAACAAAATACTCCCTAGCGCTTATATGCCAAAACCACAGTTAATTTAAGAAACATAAAAGGTAATCAATATATAAAAATAGATCATGCGGATATTGATAATGATATAAAAGAATGAAAGATACAAAAAAGTTAAGACCAATATATACAAAACAATGAAGTATTAAGATTACTTTGAATGAAAATATGAAATATACAGGTGCGTGACTACAGTACTGTGGCTGTTGTGTACCTATGATCCTCATATTGAGCATTACTGTTTCGTTGCTTTCTTTCTCCCCACAACACCACCATCACAACCGCCGCCGTTATAGCTCTTCTTCCTACTTGTCTTCTTCTTCTTCTTCTTCTGCTGCTGCTGCTGCTACTACTACTACTACTACTATGACTACTGCTGCTGCTGCTACTGCTACTACTACTACTACTACTACTACTACTACTACTACTACTACTACTACTACTACTACTACTGCTGCTGCTGCTGCTGCTGCTGCTACTACTACTACTACTACTAACACTACAACTACTACTACTACTACTACTACTACTACTACTACTACTACTACTACTACTACTACTACTACTACTACTACTACCACCTTTTCTTCTTCTAAATGATTTGAACATTACAATAATTCTACCGATAAAGACAACAGCGACCGTCTTACCGATGACAACAACAACATCAATATTAAAGGCGATTAAAAAAACAAAAAAAAAACGATGAAAGCTCTAGTAGTGAGGATGCTGCGTGCAGAGAATGGCCTACCTCATGTCGGGAGGGTAAGGTTGGTTAGCATGGGGAGTGGCTGGAACACTACCCGCACGAGCAACGGCAGGGGAGAGGAATAGAAGAGAGGCAAAACAGTTATGATTAGAGCCAAAAATCGTGTCTCTTACTTGAATAATACATTAATTTTTTCGTGTGTGGTTGATCACTTCAAGGTGCAAAAGAAGGGGGGGGGGGAAGACACCGATTATCAGAGCTCAACAGAAAGCAGAGAAGATAACCAAAGGTAGAAAACGTTTTGTTTTGTTTTGTTTGTTTTTATGTATCGTACATGCCCCGCTCGCTCAGACAGAGCGAAATTCGAACACACTCTCCCGGTAATGGTATCTCACTCATCTTAACGAGAAATGCAAAAACAGAAACTTTGAGAACTATAATATCTTATCTCCCCACAAAAAAGTTAGAAAGAAAGAAAGAATGAAAGAAAAAAAGCACGACCAGACACATTTTAACACTAATTATAATTGCATTCATTTTTTTTCCTCTTATAGAAAAGAATGACAACATTTTCTAATTAAAAAAAAAATTGTAAGAACTTAAATGATTTAGTGATCTACGTTTGTGGTAAGAATTAGGCAGAAGCGCAAACTGACTGTGAGAGAAAAAAAAAACAACTCGTCTTTCCCCAGACATCCGAAATGTCGACATGAGAGATAAGTCAGTCAGGAAACATACATTTTCTCAAAGTTCCACATAGAACCAAAGAATATAATAAGTAACAAAATGCATGAATGTATATAAAAAAAAATATACATACACAGAGACAAACTGTAGAAAACAAAATATTCACTGTTTCGAGAAACTTTTTTTAACCCATTGACTACCAATCCTTATCACATAGACTGTGCCTAAATTATACAGGCGGACAAATGATAAATTATAATTATCGTTCTTTACGAGTAAGTTATTTACTAAATTCTTTATGAGTTTTTATTACAAAACTAATTCAAAATAAAATAAATTTCTTCTTTGGAATATGATTAACATAAAGGGTGAAAACTACTAAAAAAAAAAAAAAAAGAAAAAAAAAAGAAGTGCATGTGAGCTGATTCCCTTTCAAAGCTTCGGACGAGCGAAGAAAGTCGATGATAGTTTCTCAAAGCAAAGTTAACAGAGCTACCAAGGACAACCCTCCCTTTTTTCCACTTCCAAGCCATCAAAAGACCTTTTAAAAGTATCATGAGATTACGGAATTATGCATTGATTTTACAAACGATTTTTGCGCTTGCTTGTTTCCGCAATGCCTCCTCGCTCAGTCCAGGAGACAAGAGAAGAATGAAACCCTATCAATTTTAATGAGCGTCTACTTTACCTGGAGGCGGGCGGAGTCTAAAGCCGTGATGAGAGGTGGCGTTCAATAATAAATGGAACATGGATGGTGGGAGCTAGAGAGAAAGAAAGAAAGAAAGAGAGAGAGGGAGAGAGAGAGAGAGAGAGAGAGAGAGAGAGAGAGAGAGAGAGAGAGAGAGACAGAGAGAGACAGAGACAGAGATAGAGGCAGAGACAGAGATAGAGGCAGAGACAGACAGAGGCAGAGAGAGAGAGAGAGAGAGAGAGAGAGAGAGAGATAGAGAGAGAGAGACAGAGAGACAGAGAGAGAGATAGATACAGAGACAGAGACAGAGACAGACAGAGGCAGAGACAGAGACAGAGAGAGACAGAGACAGAGAAAGACAGAGACAGAGAGGGAGAGAGAGAGAGATAGAGACAGGGACAGACAGAGGCAGAGACAGAGACAGAGACAGAGACAGAGAGAGAGAGAGACAGAGACAGAGACAGACAGAGACAGAGACAGAGACAGAGACACAGAGAGAGAGAGAGAGAGAGAGAGAGAGTCAGAAACGCCGAAAGAGCTGCCGTATCTCTATTGACTCTTAAGTCATCAATCTGCACGTACACCAGAGGTGAAACTGAAATATTCGATGCCCTTCAGGAAAGGATATACATGCAGCATCGTGGAGAGCTCTAAGGAGAAAGGAAAACATTTATTTAGCTCTGGGCACAAACATTAGCTCTTTCAGTCTTTGTCTCAACCTGCAGTGAGCCTCGATTATACGCGATTAAGCTCCGTGCTGCTTTCCAGGGCGATTTCAAGTGCAGTACCGAGAATCGGTTATTTTAAATCTAAAATACTTCTAATGATTTTTTTAAACCGAGTAGCTGGTTCTCGGTTCCTTGACGCCGCAAAGACTCGAGTCATGACATGTCCTGGGACAGGATGCTGAGCCACAGGCATAATGATGTCGTCATTTTCAAAGGACGCAAGGAAACATTTTTATTATGGCCAGTAGAAGCTTTGACCTAGTTTCCTTAAAAAAAAAAATGAAAAAAAAAAAAAAAAAACACGCCTCCTAGATATCGGAGACTTGCTCATTTCTATTGAACAATGAGCAAGTCTCCGATATCCCGAAGGCGTATTTTTTTTTTTTTTTTTTTAAAGGAAACTAGGTCAAAGATTACCGCAATGCCTGCATAGATCAAACATCCTTTGCCTTTTGCCCCGTACCTTTTTATGCACAAGGTGCTTTTATTTTGAAAGAGAATAATGAAGACATTGCAAAAGGTTTACGCCAAACATTAAAGGAAGGCTCCTACTCAATAGACTTTTGTTTTATTTAAAAAAAAAAAACCAAACAAACATGTTTAGGTTTAGTGGCGCATCTGCACAATACATGGTGAAATGTGTGAGCAAACCAACCGCTCTTTATTCTGCTCATCTTAATCGGTGAATCTTGAAAACTAATCAACATCAGTTGAGATCTGCGTCAGGCCTGTTAATTGATACCATTGATACAATCCATAGGTCTACACATTGATTTAGTATGTCGCCGATGATAAAATGGATGTACTACATGTGGAAGGAATTGATTGACGTGACAGTTTGCTTATCATCTTCCTAGTTCCTTGAGGACTGGGCCATCACTGTAACGTTTGCTGAAAAAAGAATTCGTCAACCTCAAGCGACAGAGGTAATTGACTGACTGACGAGTATGAAAAATGATTTCGAACAGCAGCAAAAACATCGAAATTATTTTTTTCCGAGAAAGAATAAATGCGTGGCGCTGTTTAAAAGAAAGAAAAAAAAAAATACTTAGAGACTTTTTTAACCCCCTGGCCGGCTGCTACAAGTTTTTCTCCCCCGTGTGCTAAGGATTTTTTCTAACGAGTGGGTCGGAGTATGGGTATATCGCTTCAAACACAGGCCGAAACAAACAAAAAAAAAAAAGTAACGCTAAGTTCTGTTTGAACCTTGCTTAGAGACTAAAATTAGACATAAAAAGGTACACCAATGAAACAAATAGGGGTATGATAGGGAAGTCCATCTACAGCGCAGTTTAAGGGTTAAACGCTCATTATTCTGTAGGTACGAATAAATGGGCGAGTATGAATTCCCTTTAGACAGTGCGCCTTGCCACTCTATGTTCCTACTAAAATAATCTTATTAAAAAAAAAAAAAAGTTTCAAGAGGCCTTTAAACAACTTGCGAATGGTCAAAATTTAATGTTTTCCCGTATTATTTAACGTCCAATAACACTCAGTTTTTTATGAGGATCAACAACTACTTTAACAAAAGACTCGATACTCGGTTTGTGCGGTAGAAGCAGGCGGTTCTTGTATCGGAGTTCGCCCAGTAACTGTGCCAAGTGCGTCTATTATTTTTGGTCCATATTAGAAAAGTAAACATCGGTAAGAATCTCAACCTAGGACATACCTAGATCAGTCTGAACACAATCACACACGCTCTGTCTGTCTGTCTGTCTGTCTGTCTGTCTGTCTGTCTCTCTCTCTCTCTCTCTCTCTCTCTCTCTCTCTCTCTCTCTCTCTCTCTCTCTCTCTCTCTCTCTCTCTCTCTCTCTCTCTCTCTCTCTCTCTCTCTGTAATTTTTCCCAATTCCTTATCCCACCGTTTCAGAACTTGTGACTCCACTCCAACCTATTTCTATGTCTCTATCATGTATTTCCCAAAATCCTCACCCACCACAAATAGCACCCTGCAAAATAAAAAAAAATCAACTCCAAAAAAATCGATAACCTCTACCATACTTCACTTACTGCCCATTATAATATCCACTAAATCACAAACACCTAGAAATCTCCTCGCCACCAATCATTATCGCGGTAAGTGTACTAACGACGACCAAGCCCTTCATGCAACCTTGAACCTCTTACAACAGACAAACAATTCGCAACCCAATTCTTGGCATACAATTTCTGTCAAATTGGTATATATCGACCAACTTAGCGACACTAGAGTACCGAGGTACCACCTGGGGTTATCTCAAAGGCGGTTCATGCCAAGAACAGCAAGATGACCCAGTTCTGAGAGAGGCGTGGTTATACACCGTGGTAGAGCAGCTATAGAATCAGTTTTCAACGGCTCATAACGTTTAAAAAACACCCTTTTACCCGCCCTATATATGAGTTCGACAAAAGACTGAAAACAAGGGGAAAAAAAAGAAACGTTCCGTATCGTGATGTTTCAGCCGTGACAATGGGTAAAAATCTCTCGTTTTTCACTGCATTTAGGGCAGAAAGTTTTCTTGCAAAAGTTGTCTTCACTAAATTCCGTTGTCTCTTATTTAAAACTCCTGACACCGCTGAGTCCACACGCATTCCTTTCCACAGTGAAAGAGACTAATAATGCTCAATCAAAATTTAAAAAAAAAATGACTTGGAAGTTCTCTCGACAGAAAGTTCTTACTGAATTGAGGTATTATTTAGACATTCCAGTATATAACTATGCCTTCTTCGTAGAAATCGAAGCTGAAAAAAAAAAAGAATGGGCTCAATTTCGTCAACCGGTTACCGGCAACTCAAGACTTGAACCGCGGCAATCGATTTCTGACTTTATCCGGATCAAAGATTCTCAACAGGCTCCAAACACAAATTAAGGAAATACGGAGGTTTTACCTGTGGCTCTAAAGAGAACTAAAAACGCTAACTTCGAAGCAGTTCCGTGTCATCCTTGACAGTGATCGCGCGTTCCATGACCTCCACCGGCCTCACTGTGGACCCCCCTTGATCTAAGAAACCGATTATCCGGTTATCATAGTATCGGTTAAGGGCTATTTCTCAGCATCGGAGACGATTCTAGTTTTCGAATCAGCTCATGGTTAGAAATTCTTTGGTCGGCCGATTTTCGATTCCAGATCCCCCCCCCCCCCCCCAACTCTTTCTTTACCACCTACGTCAAGCTAATCCTCCTTTCCTGCGTTCCTTAAGGATTTGAGTCAAGGCGATATTATCACAGACCAGTCTGTCCCAAAATGTAAACAAAACTTTTGCATATCGAGTAAGTTCAAAGCGATATTCCGGGTTACTTTTCATACGAGTTAGGATTAACGGGCATGCTTTCAATCTAACATCGGATCAACGCTTCAGAGGAAAATATGTCCCAGTCCTGATGATGTTTCTACATATCTAGAAACGTTCTGCTCTAGCTGGGTGAGCGGTTAACACACCCGGATGTGTGGCCTGGACTTTGACCGCCTCAAGTTGACATCAATTCAAATACATGTGAAAGGATTTGCGAAATCCGAAGGTCAAAGTAAGGAGGCAGAGAGAGAGAGGGAGAGAAAGAGAGAGAGAGAGAGCGAGAGAGAGAGAGAGAGAGAGAGAGAGAGGGAGAGAGAGGGAGAGAGAGAAGAGATAAAGTGAGAAATAGAGAGAGACTGAGAGAGAGGGATAGAGAGAGACAGAGATAGACTGAGAGAGAGGGATAGAGAGAGAGAGACAGAGATGGGAGAGAGAGATAGAAAAAAAAAATGTTTACGACGGACAACTCTAACCGGGCATGAAGCCCTTCACACTTAAGGGGTCGAGGGTCAAGGCCGCCTCTTGAACTATCTTAACTGAGCAAACACGTATAAACACACCAAACGGTTGACAGAACTTTTTAACAACACTTCCATTTACACGTGAATGCTAATTTACAAAACCATCATAATAAGATTCATGAACCGTCAAACATCTATTACTATAGTATTCAGCTCTGACAGACCGTGGCACTAGAATGAAGGCATCTTGGGTCGTTAATAGAAATTAAATTAAACGAAGCCAGTACACCAAGAGCGCAGCATAATTGTTCGGAAGTCTAAACAAATAAGGGTAAAATTATAACACAAATCAAGTATAATCAGATGTTGCCAGTGCCAGGTATCTATAATCATCCAACGGACCATAGAGCTGTCATAAAGGGCCCTGGACATTTGTGAGAGCTGACAGAATAATGGAAAGACAGGTGCTACAGGGAGGCAGATAGACAAAGAAAACGAGGAAGGGAGGGAGGGAGAGATAGAGAGAGAGACAGAGAGAGAGACAGAGAGAGGGAGAGACAATGAGAGAGAGAGAGAGAGAGAGAGAGAGAGAGAGAGAGAGAGAGAGAGAGAGAGAGCGGTGGATCGTGTTAAAGTAGTTTGAGACTTCCGGCTTCAAAGACAGACACAGGATCACAATCACGTAGAAACACGGGCAAGAAAAAGCCAAACAAAGTCTAGACATGCGCGAAGCTAGAGTAACGGCATGGGAGACTAAAGGAAAATAAATTAATGCCACCGCTGACACTTCTTAAAAATTGGTTTGTCTTCCTCCAAGCGTAGTCACTCAGAAATGTAAAACAAACGCCGCCACTAAAACGTCTCAGTAACCGCTCGTTCTTCCTCCAAGTGCAAAAATTCTGAAATGTCCTCCTCAGTTTGAATGGAAAAATAAAGTGATATGATAGATAGTTGTGCCGTTTGATTGTAACGGTGCATTGGAGTCTATGCTTTTGTGCACAGCCCTCCGATGCAAAAACAGAAGAACTGTTACAAAATAGGGAACAAAAAAAAAAAAAAAAAAGGTTATAAGGGAACAAAAATCGGTGACAAAAGTCTTTATCGACTGGATTATGATGATGATGGTAATCATGATGATGATGATGATGATGATGATAGTAATGATGGTGGTGATGATGATCGTGGTGGAAGTAGTGGTGGTGGTGGTTGTGATGATGATTAAAATAATGATGATGATGATGATGATGATGTTGATAACGATGACGCTGATGACAATAATGGTGGTGATGATGGTGAATATGACTATGACTATGACTACGAGGATAATGAGGATGAAGGTTTCTTACAAATAGACACAAATATCACAAAATTTAGGTCCATTCTGTTGAAACATGCCTGCCCTTGGAGCATCCCATGAAACATGGTGGCCTACACTATAAAACAGGCTGATAAAAACAATGAAGATAACCATGATATCGTTTCTCACTTATGCTGCCATTTTAGTGTGACTCGTATATCTATGTGTGTCACATAGCTAAAGCGAGGTCTATATGTGTCACAAAACGTGCGCTCTATGTAACAAGGCCTAATACTGATAGACATATAGTGAAACAGCTGTAACTAGTGACTGAACCAGGATTCCTACGCACCTGCTTGCGCATGCGATACATGAGTTTTTTGTTGTTTCCCCAGTACCGGCATTTATTATCCGGGTACTTTTGCAAGCCGAAACGACTATTCTGAAACGGTAATGAAACAAAATCTAGAGCGGCTATATCGTCTTATCATCACTGATTAAAAAAAGTTAACCAACTTAGTAAAAATGCGATCCATTTATAAACCACTTTAAGCATGCCATATCATGCGGGTTTAAAATTAATGCTCGGCTAAGAATTCCCGCTAGTGTGAAAGTCGTTAGCCTCTTTTCTTCGAAAATCCATTGCCAAAGCCTATTGAAAGGATCTTAAAATAGATTTAGAAAGTACAGAAGTAGCTGATTTCCCCGATTGAAAGTTTGCAAATAATTTGAACAAAGGCAGCGTGCCGTGATATGGGAAATCAAGTAATTATGTACATCCAACCCTTTTTAAGACCCCTTTAAATGGTATTTAGACAGCTATGAATTCCTGGGAAAGCTGCCCAAAGACGCGCTGCTTAGCTTTATTAGCTGAACTTTATAGCTGCGATTTTTTAAAACCTACCTGATAATTCATGTTTAATAAAATCAATGAACATATTTGGATTCACAAAATAAGCTGTTTTATTGAAGGAGGGTAACTTCACTTACTATGTTATTTATTTATTTATAAATCCTTTTTTTTTTCTTACTTTGATGCTATAGTTTACGTGCCAAGTGTATAACTGTGGATATATCAGGGCTTGGTGGGTAGAGAAAAGAAGAATGATCGTCAGGGGTGGAAAAAAAAAATGACGGAATAGAAGTGTCCACAAGGTTGCTTTTATAGATCTGTATTGCACGGCGTCGAAACATGCTGCTAGGAATTTCGCATTTGGAATTTAGAGGTCCTAGGTCGAATGCTAAAACCTTGTTTTATTGAAATTGGTTTTCAAGAGAGTTTCTTACTTCAGCAATGAGTAAATGGGTACTAGGCAAAGCTGGGGAGTAAACATCTAAGACAGATTGGCTTCCTATCCAGGGCTTATTGTTACTAAGACCGACCGCGGTTAGCTCATGCGCCTTTGAAGATCTAGACCCGGTTTATAATGAGGAGTGAAAAGAAATCGGGGAATTGTGGAAACACCTAATTCTGTATCCTGAAAGAGAGGAGAAAGACAAAAAGGGAAAATGCAACAGCTGTGCAAATAGTAGAAATCCAAAAAAAGAAAGTTAAATATACGAGAAAACCTCAAAATCAAACCTCAATTCTTTCTCCCTGGCAACAATTGAAAACATTACCCCCTAACAAATAAAACTTACAGGTGAAAATCTACTGGCTCCGCCAAGAGGAATGCCAGGCTGTCGGTATCAGTCATGATAGTAAAGCTGTAAAACTGGAGTTCTTCAGAAATCACTCATACATGGAAGGATCACAGGAACCAATCATGATAGTAAACCTGTAAAACTGGAGTTCTTCAGAAATCACTCATACATGGAAAGATTACAGGAACCAATCATGATAGTAAAGCTGTAAAACTGGAGTTCTTCAGAAATCACTTATACATGGAAAGATTACAGGAACCAATCATGATAGTAAAGCTGTAAAACTGGAGTTCTTCAGAAATCACTTATACATGGAAAGATCACAGGAACCACTCATGATAGTAAAGCTGTAAAACTGGAGTTCTTCAGAAAATCACTCATACATGGAAAGATCACAGGAACCAATCAGTATTGTAAAGCTGTAAACCGGAAGTGCAGTATCAGTTTCCACTGAAAAGATCAACGGCATCAATCGTGATTGTGAAACTGTCAACCGGAAGTGGAACATCACTTTCCAATGAAAAGATCACCGGCATCAATCATGATTGTAGAACTGTCAACCGGAAGTGCAGTATCACTTTCCAATGAAAAGATCATCGGCATCAATCATGATTGTAAAGCTGTAGAAAAAGGACGCTCTTCAGAAATCACTTTGAAAGGTTCTCGTCAGCAATGTCTTTCTCTCAGAAATCAAAGCGTACACTTGTGGCAATGAGTATTAATTTACAAGACGGCTCGAACAATAACAGAGTTACAAAAAAAACGGGAAAATAAAGCAGGTTCTAATCTTCTTTTATAAAATACCTTTATCTTTACTATCTGCACGATAGATAACTAAAGCAACTGCTCGCTAAATGTTCAGTCACGCTAAACTTAGACTGGCATCTATACAGAGAAAGAAAAAGAAACACTGACATGCTTTAGCCTTTTTTCACAGATCAACAAAACCACGCATCTGGTATATAAAAATTTGGACTCGCTAACACTGCCAGGTCTATCAAAACAAGTCAACGCAAATTCTGAGACTTAGTTTTTATGATTATTATTATTATTATTTTTTCATTCAGTTTTCGTCATCAGGGCGTGCCCAGGTTCCGAGGGAGCCGCTGTATTAGTTGTAGCCATTGTTAGCAGCGCGCTCAAGAAGCAAGAACTGTAATGTTTCATTGTAAGACTTCCCTCTTAGAGACCGATGCACACGATTAAAAGATATTACCGAGGCTTATCGACGTGAAAAAATTCCAGGCGAGAAATAAGGAGATTCATAATGTTCATTGTCGTAACCGGACTGGAAAAGATTTCACACTCGGCGTCTAGAGCCACATTGTAATTATCATTTCTATTATATATCAGAATCTAAAAAAATGGGGGGAGTTGAAAAGATTGAGATAGGGGTATAGAGAGAGACACAGAGGGGGCGGGACGAGTTATACATAAACAAACAGTTAGAGAGAAAGGCAGAGACAGGTAGAGAGAGGAGTGGGGGAGGGGGAGACAGAGAATAATAGAGAAAGGCAGAGACAGGTAGAGAGAGGAGTGGGGGAGGGGGAGACAGAGAATAATAGAGAAAGGCAGAGACAGGTAGAGAGAGGAGTGGGGGAGGGGGAGACAGAGAATAATAGAGAAAGGGCAGAGACAGGTAGAGAGAGGAGTGGGGAGGGGGAGACAGAGACAATAATAGAGAAAGGCAGAGACAGGTAGAGAGAGGAGTGGGGGAGGGGGAGACAGAGAATAATAGAGAAAGGCAGAGACAGGTAGAGAGAGGAGTGGGGGAGGGGGAGACAGAGAATAATAGAGAAAGGGCAGAGACAGGTAGAGAGAGGAGTGGGGGAGGGGGAGACAGAGAATAATAGAGAAAGAGAGACAGAGAATAATAGAGAAAGGCAGAGACAGGTAGAGAGAGGAGTGGGGGAGGGGGAGACAGAGAATAATAGAGAAAGGCAGAGACAGGTAGAGAGAGGAGTGGGGGAGGAGGAGACAGAGAATAATAGAGAAAGGCAGAGACAGGTAGAGAGAGGAGTGGGGGGAGGGAGACAGAGAATAATAGAGAAAGGCAGAGACAGGTAGAGAGAGGAGTGGGGGAGGGGGAGACAGAGAATAATAGAGAAAGGCAGAGACAGGTAGAGAGAGGAGTGGGGGAGGGGGAGACAGAGAATAATAGAGAAAGGCAGAGACAGGTAGAGAGAGGAGTGGGGAGGAGGAGACAGAGAATAATAGAGAAAGGCAGAGACAGGTAGAGAGAGGAGTGGGGGAGGGGGAGACAGAGAATAATAGAGAAAGAGAGAGACAGGTAGAGAGAGGAGTGGGGGAGGAGGAGACAGAGAATAATAGAGAAAGGCAGAGACAGGTAGAGAGAGGAGTGGGGGAGGGGGAGACAGAGAATAATAGAGAAAGGCAGAGACAGGTAGAGAGAGGAGTGGGGGAGGGGGAGACAGAGAATAATAGAGAAAGGCAGAGACAGGTAGAGAGAGGAGTGGGGGAGGGGGAGACAGAGAATAATAGAGAAAGGCAGAGACAGGTAGAGAGAGGAGTGGGGGAGGGGGAGACAGAGAATAATAGAGAAAGGCAGAGACAGGGTAGAGAGAGGAGTGGGGGAGGGGGAGACAGAGAATAATAGAGAAAGGCAGAGACAGGTAGAGAGAGGAGTGGGGGAGGGGGAGACAGAGAATAATAGAGAAAGAGAGAGACAGGTAGAGAGAGGAGTGGGGGAGGGGGAGACAGAGAATAATAGAGAAAGGCAGAGACAGGTAGAGAGAGAGGAGTGGGGGAGGGGGAGACAGAGAATAATAGAGAAAGACAGAGACAGGTAGAGAGAGGAGTGGGGGAGGGGGAGACAGAGAATAATAGAGAAAGACAGAGACAGGTAGAGAGAGGAGTGGGGGAGGGGGAGACAGAGAATAATAGAGAAAGACAGAGACAGGTAGAGAGAGGAGTGGGGGAGGGGGAGACAGAGAATAATAGAGAAAGACAGAGACAGGTAGAGAGAGGAGTGGGGGAGGGGGAGACAGAGAATAATAGAGAAAGGCAGAGACAGGTAGAGAGAGGAGTGGGGGAGGGGGAGACAGAGAATAATAGAGAAAGACAGAGACAGGTAGAGAGAGGAGTGGGGGAGGAGGAGACAGAGAATAATAGAGAAAGAGAGAGACAGGTAGAGAGAGGAGTGGGGGAGGGGGAGACAGAGAATAATAGAGAAAGACAGAGACAGGTAGAGAGAGGAGTGGGGGAGGGGGAGACAGAAAGAGAGAGAGACAGAGAATAATAGAGAAAGACAGAGACAGAGAAAGAAAAAACGAGAATTTGCACGTTTTACAGAAGAAACGCTGTAACACAGAATTTAAAAAAAAAAAAAATCAATTTTTGACACGTGATAAAATAATATGAGATAAAATTTTAGCAAATTTATTTCTTATTTTATTTTAAACTACGACAATTCTTAAAAGCAGAATGTTTGGCAGCAAATCATAGATGACTGTTCAACTTCAATGAAGCATCAAGTTTCAACCACATGATTCGCTTCGCCCAATGATTTGGAATAAAAGCTGGGGAAAACATTTGAGTGAAATCCTGGCAAAGATTGAAGAGCTTAATATGAAAGGTGTTTTCAATTTCATATAGAGACAAACCTATAAAAAAAATTCGCTACAATATCGAGTCTTATGAACCAAAAAAAAAAAAAAAATACATTGTTATAGTGATAGTGAATCGATAAAAATGCAAAGCCATTCGGGCGAGTGTTTTGAGTTGCAAGAAGCCCCATTGTGATTTTGTTAAACCAGACAATGAAGAATTTGTAAGGAAAAAAAAATTGATTGTTCGAATGAAGCCTACCCACAATCATGTGATTCGAGAAGTTTTAGACAATTAACCACGAACAAACACAAGTTAGGCAGGAAGGGTTCTAAGAAAAGGCCGTAAACTTAGAAACTTAGACACCGAAAACGTGTTTCGTAGCCTGCAAATCTTGGGTGTTTTAATCTCTCTCTCTCTCTCTCTCTCTCTCTCTCTCTCTCTCTCTCTCTCTCTCTCTCTCTCTCTCTCTCTCTCTCTCTCTATCTCTCTCTCTCTCTCTCTCTCTCTCTCTCTCTCTCTCTCTCTCTCTCTCTCTCTCTCTCTCTCTCTCTCTCTCTCTCTCTCTCTCTCTCTCTCTCTCTCTCTCTCTCTCTCTCTCTCTCTCTCTCTCTCTCTCTCTCTCTCTCTCTCTCTCTCTCTCTCTCTCTCTCTCTCTCTCTCTCTCTCTCTCTCTCTCTCTCTCTCTCTCTCTCTCTCTCTCTCTCTCTCTCTCTCTCTCTCTCTCTCTCTCTCTCTCTCTCTCTCTCTCTCTCTCTCTCTCTCTCTCTCTCTCTCTCTCTCTCTCTCTCTCTCTCTCTCTCTCTCTCTCTCTCTCTCTCTCTCTCTCTCTCTCTCTCTCTCTCTCTCTCTCTCTCTCTCTCTCTCTCTCTCTCTCTCTCTCTCTCTCTCTCTCTCTCTCTCTCTCTCTCTCTCTCTCTCTCTCTCTCTCTCTCTCTCTCTCTCTCTCTCTCTCTCTCTCTCTCTCTCTCTCTCTCTCTCTCTCTCTCTCTCTCTCTCTCTCTCTCTCTCTCTCTCTCTCTCTCTCTCTCTCTCTCTCTCTCTCTCTCTCTCTCTCTCTCTCTCTCTCTCTCTCTCTCTCTCTCTCTCTCTCTCTCTCTCTCTCTCTCTCTCTCTCTCACTCTCTCTCTCTCTCTCTCTCTCTCTCTCTCTCTCTCTCTCTCTCTCTCTCTCTCTCTCTCTCTCTCTCTCTCTCTCTCTCTCAGTGGCATTCTGTGGTATACTTTGGTCTGACTATTGATAGTTTTTGTTTGGTTTTATGAGCTTTAAGATTACCGGAGAATCTATAAGCCAATTAAAAAAAAATAAAAAATGGAGGGCCTGGTCGAATGGGATTCCAACCCAGCACTACGAGGTCCAACCAGGAATCGAACCCCGGACCTCCTTGTTGTCAGCCCTAAGCTCTACCGACTGACCTATCAAATACCCACCTTATCACATAACACTTATTGTGTGCATCTTTTTTTAATTGTGGTTGGTCTGTCAAGTTACTCACTACACTACACTACTAGTATAGTGCAGTCAGGGAGTAGCGAACTCAAAACCAAATCAAGCTGTCTGATCTATTGATGACACTTAGCTCCTGATATTTTATTTTCAAGCACTGAGGACCGTCGATGTATACTGTTGCATAAACTGCACAGGCAGCTAGAGGGTTAACCATTATTTTTTTAAGCTTTCTTTTCTCTTTAATCCATTTATGAATCGCTTCGATTTATTGGAGAGCTTTTTTCAGCTTAGCAAAAATCCCATTTGTGTTGTTATTGTATGTGGAATCAAGGCTTATTTGTCCATATTATCTGCCCATTGTGATGTGATGTAAAGCCCCCCGGTTAAGCAAACAAAAATCTGAAAGGTCTGCAGATTTCGAAGTGCAGCTTTGCAGATCTACACTCAAACACAGAAACACACATAGTTCCCCTCTCTCTCTCTCTCATCATGATAAACAACTCGTCACTTGCAGATAGATGAAGAGAGAGAGAGAGAGAGAGAGAGAGAGGGAGAGAGAGAGAGAGAGAAAGGGAGGGAGGGAGGCAGAGGGACAAAGAAAAAGTGATAGAGATATAGAGAGAAAGAGAAAAAAAGGATACAGAGAGGGTGCAATGAAGAAAAACAGAAAAACAAGAGAGAGAGAGAGAGAGAGAGAGAGAGAGAGAGAGAGAGAGAGAGAGAGAGAGGGAGAGAGAGAAACTGGGAAAAGAGCAGAAGAAATAAAAAAGAAAGAGAAACATAAACATCAAACCTCAAGAGATCACAGCGATATCACCACACACACACACACACACCCTCATATAAAGAAACAACAACAGCCCACAAGAAAGAGAGATCAAGAACCCACAACGAAGACTCGCTGGGTCTCTATCAACAGAAAACCTGGATACCTCTCAATGAAGCGCTGACACCGTCTATATCTTCCCTGCATGAATGCACAGATCGAGATCAATAGAGACCACAATCACATCGGCTGCAACCGCGGTTCAAACAAACTAGCAGCGAGACCGAGCCAGAGAAGCTCAATACGACAGTCACGCATGTCTTTTGACGGAACTTTATGATGCATGCAAATGCGTGCATGTGTACACATACATACATACATACATACATACATACATACATACATACATACATACATACACCCAGACATAAAACCAACATTCACACATGCATACACACACTAAAATATATACCCAGAAAAATACATAAATGCATATGCCCATACTCACACAGACACACTCACTAATTTACCCATGCATGCGTAAATACATAGACCGATTTATACACCTGAACATACATACATACATACATACACGCATACATACAGGCATACATACATACATACATACATACATACATACATATATATACACACATACACACACATACATACACACATACATACATACATACATACATACATACATACATACATACATACATACATACATACATACATACATACATACATACATACATACATACACATACATACACACACACATACATACATACATACATACATACATACATACATACATACATACATACATACATACATACATACATACATACATACATGCATACATACATGTACACTCGTCAGAGCATACATGCACATCCATTTAATACACTAAAACTTATACAGGAGACTTTGCCCTCCAAATTATTACAGAAATGAACAAAGACCCCTGGCATGTCAAGGGACAAAACTAATCGTTACCATAGTAACGTGCATAAACAATAATTATTTGATTGGACTAACAGATTTTCCGCCCTTCCGACTGAAGTAATCAGGTTGTACCTGGATTCGATCGATCATACGGTTTTGCGAGTAATATCGATAATAAGTAACCGCCCACTCTAATGAGCACCGATAGATTTAGACCTTACGACATTCGTCTCTTTATACCATAGAATTTTTTTTTTTTTAATTACTCTGGAAAATAGCTATTCCTGTGTTTTTCTGAGACTATTTAAAGACCCTTCTGAAGTTCATTATTAGGATCAAACAACAAGAACACAGTGATGCTCTGCCTTTCTGAAAGTCATACATGATAATTTATGCACGTATTCTTACCTACCGTATTATGATAGTGAGAATAATGATCATAACAACAACAACAATAATAATAATAATAATAATAATAATAATAATAATAATAATAATAATAATAATAATAATAATAATAATAATAATAATAATAATAAAAGCTCGTTACATAGATGGGAACAAACTATTCCAAAATGTCCTATTGCGTTCCATTTGTGCGCGAGGAAAAGTTCAGGGTGAGGAAGAGAGAGAGAGAGAGAGAGAGAGAGAGATGAGGGAGAAAGAGAGGGAGAGAGAGAGATGAGGGAGAAAGAGAAAGAGAGAGCGAGAGAGAGACAGAGACACACAGAGACAGAGAGAGAGAGAGAGAGAGAGAGGCAGAGAGACAGAGAGAGATGAGGGAGAAAGAGAGGGAGAGAGAGAGATGAGGGAGAAAGAGAAAGAGAGAGCGAGAGACAGAGACAGAGACACACAGAGACAGAGAGAGACACAGAGAGAGACAGAGACACACAGAGACAGAGAGAGAGGCAGAGAGACAGAGAGAGAGAGAGATGAGGGAGAAAGAGAGGGAGAGAGAGACAGAGACACACAGAGACAGAGAGAGAGAGAGAGAGGCAGAGAGACAGAGAGAGAGAGATGAGGGAGAAAGAGAGGGAGAGAGAGAGATGAGGGAGAAAGAGAAAGAGAGAGCGAGAGAGAGACAGAGACACACAGAGATAGAGAGAGACAGAGAGAGAGAGAGATGAGATGAGAGAGAGAGAGAAAGACGAGCAAAATGTGGCTCGTAAATGTCGTAGCATGAGAATGGCAGGAAAAATAGACGGCGATAAATGACGAAGAAAGACGACGGCTGAACAAAGTAGAAAGCCTCAACAAATGGGCCACAGGAAAGAACATCAGAAACAACTTCATGGATACAGCAGATGACACATGGACGGCCATAACCATTTCTGTTCTAGACAAGACGATGATGGTGATGGTAAGGTTGAGAACGACAAGCGACTTGGGGAATGAAACCAAAACCTAGAGCTTTCATAGTGTTTTTAAGTTATAGTGACTATACGTTTTTTAGAAGAAAAAAAAATGACAAGCTAGACAAACCGACGAATATCGAAAGATTATAATGACGCCATTTTGTTCATTCTAGATTATAAGGGCACACGTAAGTACGTCTTTCTTATGTTTTCCCCTTTATGATGGCTTTTTATATAAAGTTTCATATCTGCGATTCTATATGAAAAGAAACGCACTCACCGCTGCCTTGATTGGTGACGTCATAAACGGCCACGTGCAACTAACCAATAGTGAACTCCTGCATCCGGCGAAACAATGAAATCATCTGGCGTCGGTGGTCTGTGGTTGACGCTCTAGCCCTTGGCACTACCCATCGCGGGTTTGAGTTCTCAATAACGCTTTCCGTGAAAAGTGGGTTTTGCGCCGACAACAGTTACACGGCGGCCTCGAGGGGCGAAAATTTCTGAGGTTTCGCAGAAAAGGCTTACGGGCCCTAGGGTAGACTACGACGTAATATTTTTAGACTGACCGACATCATTTGCATCGCATAAAAACTCCTCCCACCCAGCGGTACGTAGCATAATCGCTTTTCGCAAACTTGCTAGCCCTCTCACCGAGAACGTAACTGTTATGTAATTGTTACATGATGACTGCCAGCGATGCTCTAATGCTACCGGTACTGAGTACTAGCCTGGACCAGGTGCAAGCGCGCTATGGAGAGTGTGTTTCCACTGCTTGCTCACACAGTTACATTACATAACAATCACATGATCCGAGACAGTTTCACCAGCAGCAGCAGATTTCACTGGTCTAAACAGATGACCAGACTGACCAGGCCTAACGCTCGCTTGCGGCTTCCGATGTAAATAACGCAGGCCAATTTCCACACGTCACCAGGGAAACCACGTGTTTGTTACGTTATGACTCATGCTTACGGTATGTAACTCAATCTGCGAAACATGGCTAGCAGTGAACGCGCTTCCACACGTGCACCTATGAAGACTGCTTTACAGAAGCCCTCGGCTTAATAAAGACATGAAACTTACTGATAAAAAAAAAGGTTGAAAAGGTAAGGTGTCAGACAGGCCTATTACATCGGATTTAACGTCACCTCCCATGGACTTTACACCACCAGTGACTAGCAAAACTTGTCCCAGGAAACAAATGGGTTGCCATGGAAATAACAATAACAAAAATTCCCTGGAGCCGGGCCGACACAGGTGAGGTCGGACTTACATGCGAGGAAAACAGAAAAAAAATCGAACAGCTGAACAATCAGATATCGACTGATTGTCTGAGGCGCCATTTTGGGACGTCAAAAGTCAAGGTCGAACAGAAAATTAACAAATATCCTTATTATTTTGTTGTTTGTGACAACTATGCAGTTTCTGTTAAAATAGACCATACTAATGTAGCAAGTTTTATAAGGAGTTATTGGGCGAGACACGCAACATGAACTTACTCCTGAAGGACCTTCAATGCCAGGCTTCTCATAGTCTTTTAGACAATTTGCTCCGTGATCCTAAAATAGACCAATATGGCTCTATTGACACAGGGGCTGTCGCAGTGTGAGATACAAACATCGATGATCCAAAACAGCCGAGAAAGATAAACTTAGGTAAATGTCAGCAAACCTTTCTACGTGAATGTGGCCTCAAAAGGTTATTTGTCAGAGTCTAGAATACGCTACTATTGCTGCCACCACTACATAACTGCTATCTCAGCTACAACAACAACTACTACTACTTCTACTACTGCTATTGCTGCTACCACTACGTATCTGCTATTTCGGCTACAACGACAACAATACTACTACTACTTCTACTACTACTACTACTACTACTACTACTACTACTACTACTACTACTACTACTACTACTACTACTACTACTACTACTACTACTACTGCTACCACTACGTAACTGCTATTTTGGCAATAACAACAACTACTACTACTACTACTACTGCCACTGCTCCTGCTGCTGCTACTGCTACTGCTGCTACTACTACTACTACTACTACTACTACTACTACTACTACTACTTCTACTAATACTACTACTACTACTACTACTACTACTACTACTACTACTACTACTACTACTACTACTACTACTACTACTACTACTACTACTACTACTACTACTACTACTACTACTACTACTACTTCTAATTTCGAAAAAAAATTCATGAGGTTTCACCACAAAAGCTAAAAAAAAAAGTGTAGAGGTAAATCGATGATAATGGTAACTATCAAATAGAAATAGAGGGAAAGATGGAGCAGAAAGAGAGAGAGGTGGAAGGGGTGACAGACAGACAAACAAGGACAGGCAGACAGAAAAGAGAAAACAAGAATGTGTACAAGGAGAGAAAGCAAGCCTGAACCAAAAAACTAAAGTCGATGATAAGAAAGCAAATCAGAAAATAAAAGAGAGAGATAGGGGGAGAGAGACAGGGAGAGAGAGAGAGAGAGAGAGAGAGAGAGAGAGAGAGAGAGAGAGAGAGAGAGAGAGAGGAAGAGAGTCAGTCAACAACAGGACAAGATCAACATGACCACAAAGAATGATGCCTCGCATTCTTCACTCCGTATTGTCTGATAGCAGTGATAGCATGCGACACCAAATCAATGGCAGCCGACAGCCCTTATCACAAGTTTCATTTTTGTTTTTGTTTTTTGACGCGCTCAATAAAAAATTAAAATTGACGAGCAAAAACGGTCTATATTTATACAACAGCAATAATTTTCAGTCATTAAGATAGAGGTGCGACTAACGCGCACGGTACGATGGTGAAAGTTAGAAACGAAACTAGCTCGATAGTGTATAATCTAGCCCCCCCCCTTCCCCTCCTTCGCCTATACCTACTCGTGTCACCAGATAAGATATTATGTTGAAAATTTGAAAATGTGCTGAACTTCAGCCCATCTGTTCTCTAATTTTAAGCAAGAGTGTTTCAATATAGGAGTAGAATATCATTATTATTATTATTATTATTATTATTATTATTATTATTATTATTATTATTATTATTATTATTATTATTATTATTATTATTATTATTATTATTATTATTATTATTATTATTATTATTATTATTATTATTATTATTATTATTATCATTATTATTATTATTCAGCGATATATGAATTTAACCCGCTTAGTGACCGCTTCCTGTCAGAAAATGAGTAATATATGACGAAAACGAGTTAACAAAAAATAAATAAATAACCTCACCTGAAAATCCAGCTTAAGGTCAAAGTGTCCGCAAAACATAAGGGCAGCGTGTATTTGGAATATGACCTTCACCTCGAATTCAGGCCTATTTATGTTCCTTACCGAATTTTTTTTTTTTTTTTTTTTTTTGGGGGGGGGGGGGGGGGGGGGCGCTCATGAATCTTGTTACCTAATTCGCTCATAATTCAACGGAGCTTGTCTCATCGCAAATTAAGACACATAGCAACAGCTCAAAATCATTTTTTTTTTTTTTTTTTTTTTTGGGGGGGGGGGGAGGGCGAGGAGGGCTTTACTCAGGGCGAGAACCCACACACACTCACCATCACATCAACCTAGCGTGAGAATCTATCACTAGCCGGGCTTTGCCCTCACTTGGGTGCAATCGATAGGGGATTTTTATCGCCATAGCCATACATGTATAGAGTTATAGATCTACCAAAACTCTCATTACACGGGGCCGGGCAAAATCGATAGAACGAGGCTTAATTACGTTCCTCGGTGTCATTGATAATACTCAACTTGACCAGCCCGGCTTTAGCTTTAGTCAAGACCAGGTCCCACAACGGATCATTGAGTTATTTCTAAGACCACATTAGCTTCTTATTATGTAACAAAGGTCTTAACTCGCAGCTATTCTGCGTCGATTGAAATTTTCTTACTCCTAAACGATTCAACTTTTGTGGGATATAATATGCTCATTCACGAAGAAACCTTGTGCCAGCTTGCTACTCAAACAATCGATAGAATATGTTTGCGATTGGCCCTTCACAAAAATAATAACAAACACGCATAACTATCAGAACTGGCGGACGACCTGTGTACTCGTGTTACCATACCGATTACTCACATGAATACCGCCCACCTGGGTCCACAAGAATAGAGACATTCATTCACAAAACCAATTAACGGCGGGCGATTACCTAATTATTTTTTTTAAACCGCTGTGATTATTACCCGCCGCAGTCGCGAGAACACTTAATTATCTCCCCTTGTACCTTCAGTTTTCACGTAATCAAATCGATTTTGATAGTATCTGCGTGCAGTGATGTCTCTTCTATAAATGCCATTGCTGTCACATACATGCATCTTTGCCCGCCACGGAAGCGCCAGTGGCTGTGGCGTCAGAGCGTCCGCCCTGATAGCCGTAGGGATTTTCCTCGTGGGTTCGAACCTCACAGCGTCAGTATGCAGTCCCACTCTGCTTGACGAGGGCTCAAGTTTGTTACGAAAAAAACGGCCTAAGATGACGATATTGTGACCGGATTTTTTAAACAAACAAGCAAAACACATATACTAACGGTCTGAGATGACGATATTGTGACCCGGCTTTTTAAACAAACAAGCAAAACACATAAACTAACGGCCTGAGATGAAGATATTGTGACCCGGCTTTTTAAACAAACAAGCAAAACACAAACTGATGGCCTGATATGAAGATATTGTGACCGGGCTTTTTAAACAAACAAGCAAAACACATAAACTGATGGCCTGATATGAAGATATTGTGACCGGGTTTTTTAAACAAACAAGCAAAACACATAAACTGACGGTCTCAGATGACGATATTGTGACCGGACTTTTTAAACAAACAAGCAAACACATAAACTGACGGCCTGAGATGACGATATTGTGACCGGGCTTTTTAACAAGCAAAACACATAAACTGACGGTCTGAGATGACGATATTGTGACCGGACTTTTTAAACAAACAAGCAAACACATAAACTGACGGCCTGAGATGACGATATTGTGACCGGGCTTTTTAACAAGCAAAACACATAAACTGACGGTATGAGGTGACGTTATTGTGACCGGGCTTTTAAAACAAACAAGCAAAACACATAAACTGACGGTCTGAGATGAAGATATTGTGACCGGGCTTTTTGAACTAACAAGCAAACAAATAAACTGACGGTCTGAGATGACGATATTGTGACCGGGGCTTTTTTTAAACAAACAAGCAAAACACATAAACTGACGGTCTGAGATGACGATATTGTGACCGAGGCTTTTCAAACAAACAAGCAAACACATAAACTGACGGAGAGTCATAAAGTGGCGTCTGTTATCACGTGACCAAGCCATCAGGGCTGAGAATTCCACAACCATTTAATTAAATTGCGAAACTGATCCAAGGTGCTACCAGTGAAAGACTTTCATTTGGGATACTCCTACAACTCGTTCCAAAAAAAAAACAAAAAAAAAAACGTTTCAAATCTAAAAAACCGATATCATTCAAACTAGGTTTTGTCACGCGGGACAAAGTTCAAAGGGTGACACAAAGGGCAAAGTTCAATAGGTTACACAACACCGGCATGAGTCTAGTCTTGTACCCGCGACCCCCTCAGTCTGGGGGTATTCGCTCGTTCCACTCAGCCATCCCACCACTGTCCTGAAACAACATAACTCCGACATCGTTAAACTTACCAGTCTTGGAATTTCTATGCCGAATGGCTAAGGTTCAGAAAGTAAATAGGCTCAGTTGGTAAAACGTCCGCAGGGGCAAGAAGAAGGGCGCGAGTTCTATTGGCCCCCCTCCCCTTCCCCCCAGTGTATATCGCTGACAAATAACTTCAGACTGCCTGTATCTTTAAAACGCCTCCTATCCCACAAGTACCTCACTAGCATACGTCGACTGTGCCGACCCAAAGTTAAAATTAATCTCAAATGCATGGCATGGACATGTGTCACTGGAGAATTGGTTTGACAAGATCGGGATCACCCGTGTACAGGGTTATCTCTCCTAGAATGTCAAAATAGGAACACAAAAAAAAAAATCTCTGAAAAGCTGGGACGAAAATTTATACTTGCATTATTCGCAAATTCAAACTATCCGACAGCTTTTTTTTTTTAATTTGTGTTCAAGTTAAACATCTGTTTAAAGATTTTTTTTTTCCTTTGGGCAACATTTATTATCATGTAAGTTTAAATAACTGCGGGGATAAAATTCCCGCAAGGCAGTTCATGCACTTATATGCACCTAATGCGAAAATTTGTAGCTTTCTAATAAGCGTTTAAAATGATCTAAAAACACATTGGGTAAGTACGGAATAAGTAGAATTATTTTATTGAATTTATCATTGGTCTCCATTCTATTTTTTTCTTTTTTTTTGGTTATGGTAAAAGGCAGGGCGAACAAGATGAGACAGCAAAGTTGACTATCAACCACGAAATGACCTAAAGTCCGGATCAAACCTCATATTTCGGTGGATGTTTTAGCTCCTGGCCATCAAGCTAGAGCCACTCGTTTGAAGATAATTACCCTTGACTTGGGTGAAACAAATCATATCAAATTGTTAGTATGCAGGCTTTGGATTTTAAAATCCCAGCTCACAAACGAAAAAAAAAAAAAAAAGGCAACAAGATAAGTTAGTGATGACATAGCACTTGGCTCAACAGGATTGCATCACTCTAGATATTTCTGGCGTTCGCGCTGAAAAAAATAAAATAAAATAAACCCTACTCAGGGGCAATAAAAATAAAAGCCAGCATAGATTAATACCGGAATAACCACAACAAAGCATCTACTTGATTGAGCTAAAACTAATGGATTTAGCTGAACCCACGAGCAAATGGAAAAAACGTAGTCTATCTGATACATCTTTGAGAAAAGAAATCATCACACGCGTAAAAGCCTAAAACAAAAAGCGTAAGAATTAGATTTCCCCACCCCCACCACTCTCAATTTAAAAAAAAAAATGAAAACATTTTAAAAAGGAACAAATCTTCTAAAAAGCGAAAAAAAGATTTAAAAAAAAAAAAAAAAAACTTGGGTTGTGCCAACTGCACGAGCATCACGTGGTCTGTCCGTGACGAGCCAATATGTTAGTAACGATTTTAGCATCACTCGGGCACAAACCTTCAAAACTAGTAAATCGGGACGGAAATTGAAAAAAAAATCGTATTTCAAAATAATTCAATTCTTCTTTGTTGTTGACATACCGCTATTAAAAAAAATTAATAAATAAATAAATAAAAAAGGGAAGAAAATGTAAAGGCTTTCTATAGGGTAAATAACTATGACAGCAAACAAACTTAATACCTGCCACAACTGTACAAATGCACATTATAAGTTTGTTTTTGTTTTGTTTTTTTGTTTTTTAGTTTTTTCACTACGAAGATGATCGCAGTTTTTGTCAGGCAGGATAGGGCTAAAGCACGAGACCCAATAGTCAGCCCGTCCAGCTACAACAGTCTGGCGTATACATGTAGTACCAACATGGAGCTGAAATCTTCTAGATGTGCAAGACCTACATCAAGCACTAAAAAAAAAATTCAAAGATATCTATCTCTCATTCAATGTCGAAATTGAATGTATCATAGTTACTTCACTATACTGATTTGGTGGTTGTGTTTGTTTTTCGTTGTTTTTTTTTTTTTATTGTTTGTTTTTGTTTTTTGTTTTTTGATGGTTTGTTTCTTTTTTTTTTTACATTCCTTTCAAGCCACTTCTTGCAGCAAGCGACCAATTCAACAATTCCCGGAACACACTGTCGTAATTTGAGTAGCGTCGGATGTATTAGAAGTGAACTATGGGAAGATGTACCAGCATTCTTTTGTTTCACGTGGTGCGCGACAAAACTGATGATGAATTTCGATACATTTCTTTGAATATAATATATTTATAATGGACAGTATCGGGTCGGAGGGTCGAAAATCTGCTGGAACGACGAGAATTACATCAACTCCAAAGTTCGAATTCACCCGACTACGTCACTACATTCTGCGCACTGCATGTCAAGCAAACACGCTACACACAGATGATGCAAGAAAGCAATTTGGTCCAGCTACTCTGGTGATAAAGCTTTCAGTGCAAAAACCTATAAAACCTCACTCAATTCAAGATAAGCAAACACACACAAACAAACAACCAACCAAACGGACAAACAGCGGAGAAAACCAAGCTCTGTGTTCTAAGATACCTTGGCAAAGCGTTCTACTTACCGTATTAAACTACCACGGAGGAAGGGACGGAGATGCAAGGGGGGAGACAAAAGGGAGTCAACGAGACGAAAAATAATCGAGAAAAACAGTATAAATACAGGATCATTCAATCAGTTTCATATACAGAATATATATATATATATATATATATATATATATATATATATATATATATATATATATATATAAGAGAGAGAGAGAGAGAGAGAGAGAGAGAGAGAGAGAGAGAGACAGACAGACAGACAGACAGACAGATATATATTACTTAACCCTAAATCAATCTTTGTGGTCATAAAAGTCTCTCCAAACAATATTGTAATAGTCTTTGAATGGTATGAATTGGTTACTAGAGAGCCTTTTTCTCAACATGTTTATAATAAAATAATACTCTGGCCTTACAAATGCAAGAGTTACTTTTTTCTTTCACTCTCTGAAATGGGACAAAGTTCCCTTTCATGTGAATATCAAATAATCAGCATGTCAAAAAAAAAAAAAAATTCCGACTTGCATTTCATTTACACTAATGCTTCTTATTTGAGGGAGGGATAAAAAAAAGATAAGAAGAAATAAAACGTGAAATTCCTTCCATCTAATATACTCTGAACACAATGTATAATGTGGCGCGGCGGTTTGAGCCTTGTTTCGATCTCTATGACATTTTGAATCAGACTGACGATTTAAAACACAAAAAGCGTTGAATTTATCGGTATCACTCTGTATAATCTCTTGCAATGCAATTTCTCTTTAAAAAAAAAAAATACTTAGATAAAACTATAGCTCTTCTAATACAGACGTGAACTGTCACAACCTTTCAATTCTTCAGCATTTGCAGGACATAAAACACATGACTTGCTCAAGTTGTTTAATTCGATATTCGAATGATTTCGAAAAGTACAGCCAACCTCCTCAGTTAGTTGGAAAGATCGTGTTCAATTGGAAAGAAGTCGTATTTAGGATGGTAACATGAACTTCCAATCTGAATGTTCACAAATGATCGCCTTGGATTATGGAAATTAAACAAATAAACTGAAAAAAATTTGGAGTCTAACTAAGTAACTGAAGAAATCCAGGACATACTCTCTTTTTAAAGAAATATTTGTTTTCGTTTGAAATCAAACATATATATATTGCAGTATAATTGTGATAAATGTAACATGGTTTTAGAGTTTCAGAAAGCTAGAGAGAAAGGGAGAGAGAGAGAGAGTCAGAGACAGAGAGAGAGAGAGAGAGAGAGAGAGAGAGAGAGAGAGAGAGAGAGAGAGAGAGAGAGAGAGAGAGAGAGATTCATTCTACTGAAAGAACGAAAATATGATAACAGTGCAAAAAAAATTAGGCCTCACAGACCATTACAGTGCGACGGAAGTGAAGACACACTTTTTTTTTTCAACAAACGATAAAAGATAAAACTGATACAGAAGCTGGTCACTAGTTTTATGAATGAAACCTTGGCTTTCCAATGTCTAGCAATGTCAAACGTTTCATTTGATAAGCGCATCTTTCCTCCAGGTCAAAATTGTCCATTGGAAATGACAAGTTACGTTTTAAACAGTAGGTCACGCTGTCTTATTCAGCCTATCAGGAAAAAAAACTTAAAATGCTTTCTAGAGAGAAATAATTCAAAGGGCATCCAAACTCAATCCTGCCCCTAGAACCTGCCAAGCCAATTCTGGTGAGCTATTTTATCTCATCCTGTATTACCATTCATGTGTCATCTTCTGGTACAGTCAAGTGGTTTTAGTCCTTGACAGATAAACGTTAAAAGTACTGTTGAACCAAACAGATGATTGAAAGCTGTAAAGTAACATAAGATGACAACACAAAGATTCACTGGGTGAAAAATCCCTTACTATATTAGACAGACGTTAAAAAAATAGAGTATATAAGGATGGTATTGAAATACATGTGGGGGAGGAAATATTATTAGTAATAATAATAATAATAATAATAATAATAATAATAATAATAATAATAATAATAATAATATTAAATTTCTTTTTCTCTAAAACACTCGTTTCTCTCTCGCTCTATAATCAAACTCTGCTGCAGTAACTACTGTGTACAAAAATATCAAACACACATCGCCACCACAGCATCATTTCTCAAGCACTAAAAATATAAACTAGTGATGGAAATTTGTCTCACATTATTAAGACATAAAATTCAGATGAAAAAATTACTGACCCCCGCTCATCGCATAACCACCAAATCACTTTTGACTATAATGTTTCTAATATATATGTGCAGCAATACCACGAAATAAGACGTTTTGCAGCAGAAAAAGTTTTGGGTGAACGCAATTTTCATAAAGAAAGCTTGAAATTTCCATTCTTTACATTGTATTCCTCTCATTTTTAACTTTTACATTGTTTCAGAAGTAATAGTGTTTCAAGCACAAGGATTTCAAGCCTTCTTGAGGAAAATAGCATTTTCCAAAATAGGCGTCTGCCGCAAAACATCTCATTTTGTGATATAGCTACACACACACACACACACACACATATATATATATATCTGTCAAATTTGATTATAAATGCACAAACAAGATGAGTGAATCTATAAAAACCACAGGTATGCAGGAAGATTCACATCTCAGTGAACTCTACTCTCCACACAATTAGCAAGCAAAAACTTAGGTCCCGTACTTATCCCTGCATCACGCACGCACAAACATGTGCCGTCAAAAAATTTAACAAAAGGCACGAGGACTAGTGGATACCCATTTGCAATGAAGACTACATTTCTTACCTGCTGAAGTTTTATTTTTATTTTTCTTTAACCATTTGAGCTTTGTGAGAAAAAAGAATGAAATAAAAACGTAACTGTCTTCGAGAAAATATGTGTCTGGTGTAGATATATCCCACAAGAATATGTATAGAACGTGATAGCCATTTAAAAAATAATGAAGATCAGATAAACTAATTTCTTGAGGAAGAACATGCATCTTCCATATAAACTAATTTTCAAGGCAATGCATCATACCAAAATGCTAAATCTGTAGAAGTATAATGGAACCCTCATCCCCCACCCCCTTCTGCATCAGCCAATCCAGCTCTCATATCACCACTAACCTGTGAGAGAGCTGTCTCTCAAAGTACTCTCTGCTCTCTTTCTCCTGTATTGGGTACCGTGGGAGCTCAAACCTCGCCGGGGCCGAGTCCTCACTCAGGACCGAGTGATGCAGAGACTCCCCAGCTTTCATCAACTCTTCGTCCAGGTCGGCATTGGGAATGTGACGTGGGAGCTTTGCATGGGTTGGGGAGAATGGAGGCGACTGGCGACCTGGGGTATATAGAGAGGCCGAATGATTTAAGGCTGAAAAACACTTTGAAGCGACGTGTATTAGACTATTTAATTTAGGGAAAAAAATTCCTGTTGAAATGAAACATAACTGTATCAGACATAATGTTTCAAGTGACCATGAGTGCTACAGAGCACTAAAAGAAGGAAGGAAAAAAAATATGAAGAAGAATAGAAAGAAAGAGAAGGAAGATTTAGAATAGCATTTATGAAGTAAAAAAAGGAAGACAAAAGAAAAAAAAGAAGAATTGAAAAGAAGGAGAGAGATAACAAGAAGAGCAAAATATATCTTTAAATGAGCATAGGACTGAGATAAGTGAAGAGCATTTTTTATTTTTTATGTTGTAATAAGTTCATGAAATTACGACATTTCAAATTGTCAAATATTGCTATTGTTGCAAACTTGAAATGGCTTTAGGTAACTGTCTTATCTAGGATAAAAAGGCCAAGGGTAAAACTGTTTTTTTTTTTCATTCTCAGACATTGAATTACTAATGTTCACCTAAATAGCAAACACTGCTTTCAAAATCAGTCATATCTTCAATCTTGAATTTCTTATTTACTATGAGCAAGTATGAACACTGCTTAGGTATTCACCGATCGTATTAATGTTTGACAATTAAGGTCACAGTGACCAGATTTATAGATGACACATGATTACAATAGTATTGTAAAACAATAATTTATTTTTCATGAGACTTCTTGGCTTGAAAATTACAGAGAAAAATTTACCGTCTAATAAATGGAGTGTATTTTGTTGAGGATAATGAACAGTACATTTCCTTTCTCTATATCGGATACTGAAATTTGTTTCCTTAAAAAAAAAAACAGTGTTTAGTACATGTCAGCCCTTTTAAAGTGGATAAAGGTTTGTGTCATCAGTATTCTATCTTAATAAATATAATTTTGATAACCACATTTAATGAATAATGAATATAACTTGCCCTTTGAAAAAGTTAAGTTCAGTTATTAAAAGATTGTATTTCCATAATATTGTTTTAGATTTGGTATCAATAAATTATGACTTTCACAATAATAGCTCACAAAATTTTAGAGGAAAAAAATGTGGTTTTTTTTTTAGGCATTTGGGGTTGTTATAATATGTCATGTGTAGATCCCTAAATATATTTCCTAATATTATAAACCAAGTTTAAGCACTTAGGAAAAGAGGTATTAAAGAAAAAAATAAAAAAAAAAACAAAATCATTTAAATACAATGAAACCCATTGCTCTTAAATCTTTTAACTCAAGGATTAATTGATAGGAACATTGTGCCCTATAATCCGTTAAAGATATTCGACCAGAAGTACAGTGGCAGGTGCAAAACTAAGAAGTTGTTCTTCAAACATTTATAACCTACCTCCATCTGTGGATCGCCTCTTAATTCCATCTGGCTGTTCAACATTGCAGTTGTGGTGATGGTCATTGCTTGCCATACCAGAGACTGAACCGCTCTGATAACAAGTTATTTTCTTTCTGAAGCACACACTTTAATTAAAGTAACAAGAACTGTCTTTGCTTCTTCTTTAAAACTAAAATTTCACTGATATCTGGTTCAAATGGTTGCAACAGAAATATCAATTATCATACAGCATTGATGATCATCTGCTCACTTGATTCTAATATATTATAATGCCCATTTGAAGTCTTTCCTGTAGTTTCTGTACAAGTTTTACATTTAAATATTTTCATGTATATTATAATATAAAATAAAAAATTCTTGACTGAAATGAGGATGTACCTAGATGAACTTGATTGATTTTTACCTAAGAGGGGGAAAAAGAGAAAGAAAAAACATCATGATAAAGAGTTACAGGAATCCTTTGATGTTGCTAATAAAATAAAACAACAATTTTTTTTACAAACTTTTAGCCTCAGGTGCTATCACAACTTCAAAGATATTACGTTTTCTCACAACTACTGCCTTCATGTGTATGTATATGTCCACATATATTGCACATTCCATCAACCAGTCCAAATTTCCTTTTGCCCAATAGTTCTTCCTTTTAGAGTTTTACTGAATAAATCTGCATAAAGACTGAGGCAAAAGAAAGACATTTCACAAAATTGTAAAAAAATATTTAAATTAAATGTATACTTCTTTTTATTTTAAAGACCCTACTAGAGGAAAATTATTATTTCAGACATTTTGAAAAATCCAGAATTGGTTTTAATGAATGGGATATAAAATTTCTTAACCTAGCAGAATTCTTGCAACGCAAATTTTTATTTAGATAGATTCTAGTAAGGTGGGAAAGATAAACATGTCTTACTCTAAGTGAAGTTAAGTACGAATTATAAGAGCTAGAGTTTTAGATAGTGCTCAGCAGTGGTTAGGGTAAGGCTTTGAAGTAAAAATGACCGAAAATGCTTGAATTGGTGGGATTAGAACCATCGATTTATAGATGCTTCGCCACGCATCACCTTGCCACTCAAAGAGAACATAGCTTATACCAATACACCACTACGCTCCCTTTTTTTAGTCTGACATTATGGAAATTACAGTTTACATTTTCTTCAGTTTCAGGGTGTAGTTCACTTGATTTTGATCTACAATCTAGACTAATAAGGCCAAGATTTCCAATACAATATCATAAGGTTACTCTCATTATAACTATATAAGCCTTAGTTTTGATAGAATGTTTTGATTAATGCTAAAGTGCAAGTTTGAGGTAGTTGATCTAGATCTATAAATCCAATAAATAGGCCTGCACTTAAAGACCTTGTTGAAGTCGACGTCTCCGTAGATTTAGACCTAGATCTAGGATCTACACAGATCTTATAGATCTCTAGATCTAGATCTAGATCTAGATTTTGCTCATCAAGTGAAAAAAATTAAACAGTAAGGAATCCAGTAGAACTAGATCTAGATCTAGTCTTGATCTAGATTGTGATAGATAGAATAATCTGATGTTTTTTTGTTTTAATCTATTCTAGATTTAGATCTAGAATACGGTCTATATTTCTATTTCTATAACTTGATAAACTCTAGCTTCTACTGTTCTAGTTCTAGGATTTAGGCAATAGTAAGAATCGATCTCAGGCGTAAATCAGATTCAATTGTGCGAATATCTGAATCCATGGAATACTTAAACTCCTGCACTGGTGTACCTTGCAGGTTTATGATCAGCTGTGTTCCCAGATGTGAATGCCAGGCTACTGCTGTTAGGTCTACAAGCCTAGCCTGCTCTCCCTTCTGTTCTTGGCTAACCTAGGTGAAAAGTAACAAAACAAAAGCGTCATTAACATTGATGTAAAAATACTAGGGGACGTTACTCTAAAAAAATATCAAATCTTTATTATTTTTTATACCTTGCCCCCCTTGTGATTCATATTCTTCTCTAACACTTACTGTAAAATAGCGAAAAAAAAAAAACCTTACTAAATTATAGAGAACACTTTTGTTTAATACCGTACTGGTAGATTAAATGCTGGGTTTTTTTTTACCGGAAGCTCTTTTCTGATAGCTTATTTAATTTATTTACTCTCTTCAATTTTCCTGAAGAATCTTATATCTTACCATGTTTAGAAAATCGCTATGCCATGTGTTATGCGTTCTGAAGAAGTCCTTGTGATGCATGGGATGTTATGAAATTAATAAGTTAGCTGGGATAAATAATTAAATGATAAGAACTTTTGTTTAACCTCAAATGTGATAAGCACTTTTTTGTTTTTTTTTTTGCTTTAGGTCCTCTAAAACAAAGTTTTCTTTTGTTTATTTTGGGTCTGTTTTGATTTCTTTTTATTTGTATTGTTAGTGTGTTTTTATTTATATTTCTATTGATTTTTACTTCGTGTTTGTTATTAGCTGCAACACCCAGTGCCGTAGCGCGTACTGTAGAATTTACAAACTATGTATATGTTAAAGACGACAACAGTAGATTTGTCTAATGTAAACTTCACTTGTGCCGATAACAATATAAGTTTTTTTTTGTTTTTTTTTTAAATCACGAATTTTAAAAAAAAATCTTTCTTTTTCGTTGTAGCATTCAAGTTTACCGCAGAAACCCTTATCACAAAGGCGTCAAGCATACTGGGACAGCTGTTTCAAATCACACACGCACAATATAAAAAAAATTATACAATTCGTGCATTACATAATCATGTAGACTTAGGCTCTGATTGTCATTATTGCGTGCATTATCCTTCAGAAAAACCAGGCGACCGTTGTGTTAAAAAACTAAACATCTTTGAGAAGCCGACGTCGCTTTTGATTTCGGTGCTTTAATTTGTTGTAGTTGTTGTTGTTGTTGTTGTTGTTGTTGTTGTTGTTGTTGTTGTTGTTGTTGATATTGTTGTTGATGATGATGATGATAATGATGATGATAATGCTTTTGTTGTTGTAACGTTAAGTTCCAAAGAACTTGTCTGAAGTTCTCTGTCCATGTAATGTAAGTGAAAACGATTACAGTAAGTTAGCGCACCCGACCCTATCTAAATATCAATCTCTCTTATTTCCCATATATATGTAGATCGAGGGTCATCTTATTTAGAAGACAAGCTTTCGTGACATCATTTAGAAGCAGCTTCGGTGGCCGCAGGGTATAGCGTTTGTCTTGATATCCCCATAAACCTTCTACGCGGTAGTTGAGTTTCGGATCTCATCTTTTCGGCAAAGCCTCGCCCGACGGGGGCTTGTGTTTTGTTGATTATTAACGTGCGATATCAAACAGCGAATAAACCAACGGAAAATGATTTACAGCTCAATATAGATTCTAGATAATGTAACCTATCGAGAGTTTCTAAATTTTATTAAAAAAAAAACAAAAAAAAGACAAAAAGTAAGATAGGAAACAAAGAGGGAATTTTTGTGTTTTGTTTTGTTTTGAGTTTGTTTTTGTTTTTGTTTTGTTTTTTTTTTTGCTTTTTTTTTTTTTGTTTGTTTGTTTTTCCTCTGAAACACCTTTTATATATCAGAACAAATATATGTAAATGTATTTTCAAACATACATAATGACTTTATTAAGGAGTATTCTAGCTATATAGAAGTCGTGGATTTTTTTTCTAGCAAGCAATGAATAAACTAACGGAAAATGAATTATAGCTCAATATAGATCCTAGGTAATAAAGACTATCGGGAATTTCTAAATTTTATGAAAAAAAAATAGGATAGGAAACAAAAGAGGGAATTTTTTGTTTTGTTTTGTTTTGTTTTGTTTTGGGTTTGTTTGTTGTTGTTTTTTTGTTTTTGTTTTGTTTTTTGTTTTTTGTTTGTTTTTTTCCTCTGAAACACCTTTTAGATAACAGAACAGATATATTTAAATGTATTTTCAAATCCACTTAATGACTTTATTCAGGAGTATTCTAGCTATGTAGCAATCATGGATGTTTTTTTCTAGCACACACATCCATTAAGATGACATCTGTAGTATTACTTTTAGTGCAAATATAAAAATTAAAAACAAAATTTTATATCCCATACAAATTCAAAATAAATGTTATTCCCGTACGCATTCAGAATCAATGGATATAGTCTTATACAAAGTTGAGGTTTCGTGGTTTATTAGTTATTGAAAACATTGCAATTGAAAATGAAAATTAGTGTTACTCAAAATTAAAGGGAAACTTGAAACCTAATGACGCAAACTGTTAACTGCCCCTCTCACTCACAAAGACCGTTCGAATGAGAAAAACAGTGAGAGAGGAAGGGACACTCAGAAAGACACAGAGTGCAATTTGTTAGATATTATTATTTAAATCAGACTTAAGAAAGCTGATGGTTGTTTAATGCGAAAATATCTCTGAACCATTTTTTTTTTTTTTTGGGTAGGAGATATGAATCCATCTGATGAACAAAAACATATTAAGCAGAGATTGCCCTAACTTTCATCATAATAAGACGACAAGAAATTCATGAAAGCTTTTTGGCCAGTAAATGTAAGACATTTAACTTCGAAATGAGCGTTATATTCAAAGCTGCATTAAATTACACGCTGAGCAAAATAAGTGGGGGACAATATTTTGAACATGTCTTCGCATCTCTAAATAAACAAAAACGCATTGATATTTAAAAAAAAATCTTTGATTTAATTGTAAACAAACTAAAAACCTATTTAAGATAGATAGGAAAATTTGCTTTCGCGAAAGACAAATTCCAAACGTACGCTACTACTGCTACTACTGCTTATAACCTTAAGAATTATAAGAGCTACAGTTCGCGGTAACGCTCAGGAGTGGTAAGGATAAGGTTTTGAGTGAAGATTACCGAAAAATGTATGCGTTTGTTGGATTAGAACAATCGATTTATTGATGCATCAGCACCCATGTTCTCTCTAAGTGGCAAGACGATGGGTGTCGAAGCATCTATAAATCGAGGGTTCTAATCGCACAATGGCAAGCATTTTTTCGCCATCTTAAGTTAATAACATCATCCTAACCACTGCTGAGCACTACCTAAAACACTTTGTCTCATAATTCTTTCTTTTAATTAACTCAATGTTCTGTCCTCTCCAGATTTAAATTTTATATTATTACTACAACTTCTACAACTACAACAACAACAATAACAACAACAACAACTACTACTACTACTACTACTACTACTACTACTACTACTACTACTACTACTACTACTACTACTACTACTACTACTACTACTACGACTACTACTTCTACTACAATTACTACTACTACTGTTACTACTACTGCTACTATTACTACTACTACTACAACTGCTACTATTACTACTACTACTACTACTACTACTACTACTACTACTACTACTACTACTACTACTACTACTACTACTACTACTACTACTACTACTACTACTACTAGAGTGCTACTACATCTATTACTATTACTGCTACAACTGCACAATCCTACAATCTGTGATTTAAACAACTTACAACGGTGGAAAATAAATGTTCGTTTACTAAAACGCCTCGAAATCTGAGGTTCAGTTCGGTAATGATCAAATCACAGGTTTTTGATGAGTATTTAAAGCTGTTGTAAAAGATAAGAGGTTGGAATTTCGTGTTAAAAATATTCTTTTTCGATCGGATTTGTGTATTTTTTTTGTTCCAACCTTTAAACGTTTTCCAGAAATCTTATCTTGCATGTTAAAATGATCGAAGGAATTTGATGCTTTGAATCTTTTTTTTTTTTTTTAATTTTTTTTTGTACTTTTAAACTTTGAAGATCAGGGTACCAATCAACACAATGAATATTTTCTATATCCCGAAACTTTAGACCCTTTTTTGTATTGAGTATAATAATAAAATTAATAATTGCCAGAGCTTTTTCCTCTCTCTATCTTTCATGTTTTCCTCTCTGATTATCTCTTTGTCTCTTGTTTCCCTCTCTTTATCTATCACCTTTTCTTTCTTTCTTTCTTTCGCTCTCTCTCTCTCTCTCTCTCTCTCTCTCTCTCTCTCTCTCTCTCTCTCTCTTTCTCTGTCTCTGTCTCTCTTTCTCTGTCTCTATCTGTCTGTCTGTCTCTCTCTCTCTCTCTCTCTCTCTCTCTCTCTCTCTCTCTCTCTCTCTCTCTCTCTCTCTTTCTATCTATCTATCTCTCTATCTATCTATCTCTTTATCTATCTCTGTTACTCTATTCCACTTTTCTTTTTTTCTCTTTGTCTTTCCCTTTTTCTGTTCCTGCCTATTTCCTTGCTCTTTTTTTTCTGTCTTCCTGTAACTAGTATTGTGAGTGGCAGTTTTGTTGAAAAAAATCAACGCGCTGTGATCCCAAGTTTGTTAATAATTTTAGGGTATGTTTGTGTTCTGTTCTATAATAGTTAACACTGTCGTTGTTAGACTTTTTATGACTTAAGCTAAACATAAAACGTAGCCTTCACGATGACCTTTAATCCATATCAAATTAGTGAATTAGGTTTTGAGGTTTTTCATATAAACATCTTTATTTCTGGATTTCTTAATGATATAGACAATTTTTATGTTAATGTTTTTTTGTTTTTGTTTTTGTGTTTTTTGTTTTTTTGTTGTTTTTTTTTTTTGGGGGGGGTGTTTGTGTGTTGTTGTTTTTGTCTTGTTTGTTTCTTTGTTTTTTTTGTTTTTTTTTTAATTTTAATAAATATATAGATTACAAAATAACAAGAGCCAATGTACTGGATTATCAGACTTTCTAAAACGCCTGCAGGTCTGTAACGGGGGAATACAATGTAAGGGTCAGCGAACATCCAGTTCAGGAAGTAGTGCAGTTCAAACATTTAGAACATCGAGACAGCTTCGCAATCAACCTGGAAAAAACCCTTCCAACATTCGGTCATGCCAACTTAAAACAATGTACATATTTTCTTAGAATATATATATATATATATATATATATATATATATATATATATATATATATATAATGTAGTTTGAAACAACTGATAAGAGTGCACAGCTGTGGGAGCTTTTCATAAACATCCTACCTCAAAGTCTCTGCATGCTAATCTTGTGTTTCAAGAAGAGGATGATAGTTTCGTCCGTGTTAATAAAAAAAATGTGTTTACGTTGCAAACAGAGATAAAACTCCAGTTGCAATTTTGTTTTGTATTTTTTTTTAAAGAGTAAAAAATGTCTAGCCAGTAACAGAGGACCAAACTATGGTTGTTGTTATTGTTTTCTTTTAAAGTATAAACGTTTTATTTTATTTTATAGGGAAAACGTCATAGACGGCCGAAACTTAATAGAAAAAAAAAAAAAATTAGAATTGATGTGCGTAATCAAAGCACACATGATCAGATGAAGCAAACTTGAAAAATATATCGCTATAAGAATATTTTACAAATATCTCATGCAAGACTAACACACGCACTTTTGAAACACAGCTTTAAATTCTTATTAAATAGATTGTCTTGAAGCATTAACTTACCGAGTATAAATTTATATAAATACAGCCGTTTGAGTAAAACTGACACTTAATTTCCGCTGTGTTAAGTTTTTCAGACACACAACACACGAAAAAGTCCTGCGTTGTAAAGAGAAGACAAGCTCTTAGAACTTTAAATTTTTTTTTAAATTCTTGTTGCCGTAATAGAAGGACATTTAGCTCTAGAAGGACTCCAAGCCTAATGATACAAACTTCTTACTCTCCTTCTGACCCTAAAGGATGACTCGATCACACGCATTTTTTTTTGTAACCAAGAAATAATTAAATGTTGTCAATTGAGTTCTGATTGAGTAGTGATGGTCAAAATTTGTTCACAGGAAATAATATATATATATATATATATATATATATATATATATATATATATATATATGATGAGATGCGCTATATATGGTAATAACTGTGTTCTTAGAACAGGAAAAATTCTTAGTTTCGATAGATATGGATCCAGTGAGTGTTGAGATAAAAGGAAACTACTATCTTGGTTGTTGTTGTTGTTTTTTTTAAATAATAATATCGTAGATGGGTTGCAAATATATGTATTTTCTTAGGAATTTTTGTTTCTTTTGCAGACAGATTTGAAAACTATCCTCTTCTTTTTTCGTTTCATCGTTTATTTTTCTCTAATTCATTTTTTTAAAATTATAAAGCAGAAAATTATGTTTTCATAACCAAGATCTAATTCGAGAAGGAATGTCGGGGTTCAACATTTTGTTACGATTTACCTGACACAACCTGGCAGTCAGCAGAAAAAAAAATCGAGAAGGATTAGGTCTCAGGGATAGCCTGCTGGGCCGACATTAAAGTCAAATGAATGTCAAGACCAATGGTTTTCTTTGAGACTTCCTTCAAGCATGTCATGTCGTGATAGGTATCCATTAATTCTCCGTGGCGTAAGATGTCGTCACTGTATATTTATTCACGATGAAAGCAAGGGAGACAAGAAACTAGCAGTAGGGCCTTGAATTTCTGTATTCACATTCCATAATAAATGATAAAAAAAGACCTCAAAATCTTATTCCTGTTTATTGAAACAAAAACATTACGCCAATATTCTGGAAAAAAACTTTTGTAAGGATCAACATTGATAAGTTGAACTTTTTAAGCTCAGTTATGTTTCGCGATCATAATAATTATTTGAATTCTAGGTCTAGATCTAAATCTAACTTTGAGTACTGGTATAAGCTATGGGTCTTCTCCGTCATCATGGTGAAACTTCTAGCAGCCAGCTGATGTGCAGGAAATGAGACGGACAAATATCATGGCATAAAATTAAAAGGTTGGTTCGCAAAAATACGCAGTTTTCACACAAATACCCAAATTTTTTAACAGACATTCCGAGGTATGATGAACTCGATACTTGATTCTGGAATTTATTTCATTTGACTATAGCTCTTGTCCTTGTAGAACGGATGATGATCAGTTAGGAATTATTCTGTTAGGGGCTCTTTCAGTGGGGATTATGTTCTCTAAACAGAAATGACATAACGGTCACAACACCCGACAGGTCTATTAGCGACCATTATTAATACTATCATCAACGGTGGCGACAACTTTCTTCAAATCATCGTCATCAATGTTGTCCACCTCCGGTCCTAGCGCATTCCTGACAGTCTTAATGAGATCGTCAATATTGAGAGCAGCTCCAGCCTGGACGAGAGCGTTTTTCACGACATCTACGATATCGTCCAGTTCTGTATCCCTAATGTTGTCAATCACTTTACCCAGAGTACCTCTGACACGCTTGGCCAGTTTGACTGTGGAGTTCAACACTTTGTCCACAATATCAGTCCCATTCTTGACGGAAAAATCTTCAAGGCGGTCAATACCTTTATCTAAAATGTTTTCTAGATCGTCTCAAAAGTCCCTCTTTTGTACGGATCTAGCCTCGGTTACTGCTGCACAAAACACAGCGATTGCGATTATCATCATGATCTTCATTTTGTCTGATCTGGAGAGAGAGCTAGAGCGAGAGAAAAAAAATGGAGAAAGAAATTTAGAGACCTGAGAGCAACAGTAAAAGGGCAATTGACAGACAGATATAGTTCACGGTTAATAAATATTTCCACTTGAATAAAATTTAATAAATTTGATGAATGTTAAATTCGAAAATATCTCAAAACACTTTATCTCTTTTTTTTTCCTAAATGATATTCATCCATTAAACGTTATGAATAGACATATCTCTTCTCGTTCATCAAAAAATGGCAACCAGAAAATCAAGAAGTCTTTTCGCCCACTTCATGTACGTTATTTTTTTTAAAGCAATTTCCTATAACTGCCGTAAATTACAAGCTGAGAGGAGTAAGTGTGAACAGTATATGTAAGTTGTCAAAACGACAACACAAAGTAAATACTTTTGATTTACTTCTAATAGAAATTGATAACTAATTTTGATAAATGGGAAAATTTGATTTTGTTGATTTAAAACATTAGTTACCACTACTAGCAACGTTACTAATACTACTGTTACTACTGCTACTACTACAACAGCTACTACTACTACTACTACTACTACTACTACTACTACTACTACTACTACTACTACTACTACTACTACTACTACTACTACTACTACTACTACTACTACTGCTACTACTACTACTACTACTACTACTACTACTACTACTACTACTACTACTACTACTACTACTACTACTACTACTACTACTACTACTACTACTGCTACTACTGCTACAACTTATGCTAATTCTCCTACTACTTTTATTATATAAAACTATTGCTTCTATTACTACTACTACTACTACTACTACTACTACTACTACTACTACTACTACTACTACTACTACTACTACTACTACTACTACTACTACTACTACTACTACTAATACAACTACTACCACTACTACTACTACTACTACTACTACTACTACTACTACTACTACTACTACTACTACTACTACTACTACTACTACTACTACTACTACTACTACTACTACTACTGTTACTACTACTGTTGCTTATGCTGCTAATGCTGTTACTGCTGCAGATGCTATTACTATTTATATAATTACAGAGTTCTGAATTAAGACTTTAACAATATCGTTAGCATGCTGCTCCTCAAATCAAAAGTCTTACGTCTGTGTTTTATACAACTTACTACGTTCGAGAATAACTGTCTGTTTTCTCGAAAGCTTTGGAGTCTGGATGTTCAGCTAGGTAGTGATCAAAGAATATGTTTTTGGTGAGTATTTAAAGCTGGTGGAAAAGATAAGAAATTTGGAATAGCGTTAAAAAAAAATTTCACAATCGAACATTGTTTTTACCTTTGAACGATTTTTATTAGCCTTATCCTGCATTTTGCAAAACAGCCTTTTTTGTCTTTTGGTCCTCATTTACTTTAAAGCATAAGCTAACAAACCAGTATATTCGGTGTTTTCTAAATATAAACTTTAGACTCATCTTTTGTCTTTAGTGTGAAGATAGAATATATTGCTACTTTCTGACTTTATCTTTTTTTTTTTTTTTCAGTTTTTCTCCCAACCCCTTTTTATGTTTGTCAATGTTGCTGTTTCTCTCTTTGCCTCTTTGATCTCTCTTTCTTTTTCTATGCCCATTTCTTTCTCTCTGTCTGTCGATCTCCTTTCTTTTTCTCTCTATGTCCATACCTTTTTTCCTGTGCCTCTTTTTCTTGATATAATAAAGTAGCTCTACTTGTAACGTTGCTAATAATGTTAGTAATCTGTTTGTGCTGCTTCTGTAAACATTTTGACCGTCGCTGTTAGACTTTTTATGACTTAAACTAAACATTCATCGTGCAAATGAAATTTAAATCATATTAATTTGTCTTTATCCACCACATAATTTGTCTTTTAGCACGAGTTTATTTTAAATGTGAAAAATTTTGAATATTTGAGAAACTCTCATGCATTGGATAGGTATGTATGAGGCTTCAGAAGGAGTCCGCCGAGTTGCCGAAATATACAAAAGTTTGCAGTTAGTGAGATAGATCTATATAATATCACTATTTGGCAGTGTCAGTACTGTTAAATTGTTTTGTTGTGTGAACCTGTGGGCTGAACTAAGAGGGCGTTCTGAGAACAGCTTTGTATCAACTGTGCCTAAAGTTTAAAGAAATAGAGCACTTTAACCATGAACATTTAAAAATTCCTTCACCTCGGTGACTTGGCCTGTATTTTAGGAGGCCTCGGGATGGATGCATAGTAATTACTATAAAAAATAGATCGTATAAAACCCATAAGTTTCTAGGAGTCAGAGTCATAATTCTGATACTACCTTCTACTTAAGGCAAATATCTACTACTTGGCTGAGATTTTGGTGGAAACCAAAGAGTTTTTTCCCGCACTTGTATTTTATATTTAGCAAACAGAGCTCAAGCCACATCTAAAGACCTAATGTTTTATGCTTTCTCCCCTAGCCTCAAGAAGGGCCTTAACAAGTTCAGTATTTCTGGGAAACATGGCTGTCAATTTTAATTTATTTTACCAACTTAATTAAAAAATCGGCGATGACTAAATTTTGTATAGCAACGATAGAACATGATATAGCCATACTTCTATTTTTACAAGCTTCTAGGACCAAGCAAACTTGATTCAAGAGAGTGAAACAAAATTAAGAGTACCTCAAAATAGCTTTGCTACAGAGCACGGCATATTTAATCAATAATAACTCCTAGATCAATATGTGTGGTTATTATTTTCATCCACCAAAATAAATCATATACCAGTCCTAAACTCAATAACAAGTTTTGCCAACATTTTTAAAATAAAAATTTTGGGATCTAGCTTAGGTTTCAAAACCCAAATACAATTTAAAAAAATAAAATATTTCTAAAGTATTCTTTTTTTCATACCAAGAAATCACACAGTTTAATTTTATTGCCTCTTTTGGCGAACAGTTTTGAATTAACTGAACTGACCTTTCAACTTAATACAATGTTGTTTTTCTGTCTCCTTCTCTGCACACCTGACAGTAACTAGAGGTTTTGCCATTATGACGGTGGAGAGCCGTACATAATAATCAAAATCATTTTTAGATGTAGATTTTTTATCTTTTCACAACTTTTTAAACAGTTAAATTCAGCAATATTGATTCTTACAGAAATTTCCTAGAATATGGAGTAATAATTTTTCGCTGAAAAAAGAAAATTCAGAATTTGATATCTTTTGTGGAAATTTAATGCGAAATGCAAATGCCCGGATCAACTTTTTTTTATATTGTCTTTCATCATAGATGTCTAGTTACGTCATTCGTTTCAATGGATCACGTAACTTTTATGAGATTAGAACACTGTTCTTTGTAATATCTCAAATGCTTTTTTCATCGTTTTTTCTTCCAGAAGGAACGTGTTCCAAATTTGCAGAACTTGCATATAATCTTAAACCGAACGTAGATTTATTTAATACGATCAAAGTCTTTTTTAAACTTCCTTGTCTGAAGAGTTTAATTTCTCTATTTATACATATATATATATATATATATATATATATATATATATATATATATATATATATAAGTATATAAGAGGACTTGTGAGGCTTTGTGCGCAAACTTCACTTTATAAACTTTGCAGTCGTGTACAACATTCATGTGGCTGGGTCCTACTTCATGAAAAATCAAAGCACACTGCTTTCCTCGATTTCCCCAAAATGCTTTGTTTCGTCAACATGATTTTATGCTAACTTACGGTCACCAATTTCCCGCGCCATTTTTTTTCATTCTTTAACAACGGAAGTTTTTCTCAGTCCACTTCTTGTGCAGATCTAAGCTGAAATAATTGCTTGGCTATGAAATCCCGCAAACCAGTGCTCTTTCATGCACTTAATGCAAAAATTCAAAACTTTTTGATAAGCGTTAAAAAGGATCTAAAAAACATGTTGGGAAAGAATAGAACAATGAGTTGCGTTTATTTATTCTAACAGAAATAAAGCTCTGTATCTAAATTTTGAGTTCAGAATTAGAACTATCGAGATATCTAGATTGTAGGTAAAGATGGATAGGAGGAGGTATATAATTTTTTTAGGATCATGTAAGTCAAAGGAGAGATATCAAAACTGCTTATAAGCCTCTTTTAATACACGCACGCACCTCAGTCCTGGCAAATTGACATCGGGGTCCCGTTTGTAGATCGGGGATTTCAGCTTGTTTAAATTACTTAGATCTAGAGGAGGCAAACAACTGGGTTAATATAGGTAAGAATTATAGGAGCTAGAATTATAGGCAGTGCTCAGTAGTAGTAGTGGTAGTAGTAATAGTAGTAGTAGTAGTAGTAGTAGTAGTAGTAGTAGTAGTAGTAGTAGTAGTAGTAGTAGTAGTAGTAATAGTAGTAGTAGTAGTGGTAGTAGTAGTAGTAGTAGCAGCAGCAGCAGCAGCAGTAGCAGTAGTAATAGTAGTAGTAGTAGTAGTAGTAGTAGCAGCAGCAGCAGCAGCAGCAGCAGCAGTAGTAGTAGTAGTAGTAGTAGTAGTAGTAGTAGTAGTAGTAGTAGTAGTAGTAGTAGTAATAGTAGTAGTAAAAGAAGTGGTAGTAGCAGCAGCAGCAGTATTGATAGAAGTAGTGGTGGTAGTAGTAGTAGTAGTAGTAGTAGTAGTAGTAGTAGTAGTAGTAGTAGTAGTAGTAGTAGTAGTAGTAGTAGTAGTAGTAGTAGTAGTAGTAGTAGTAGTAGTAGTAGTAGTAGTAGTAGTAGAGGTAGTAGTAGTAGTAGTAGTAGTAGTAGTAGTAGTAGTAGTAGTAGTAGTAGTAGTAGTAGTAGTAGTAGTAGTAGTAGTAGTAGTAGTAGTAGTAGTAGTAGTAGTAGTAGTAGTAGTAGTAGTAGTAGTAGTAGTCATCTAACCATTAAATTCTGAAATGTAATTATGTCTTTATCAATCTCGTCGACATGCCGATAGACAGTTCACTTGTATTTTACGGTCTGTGTTTGTGACAACTCACAACGTTGGAGAATAAGTGTTTGTTTACTCAAACGCCTTAAAATCTTAATGTTCATTAAGGTAATGATCAAAGAATATGTTTTTAGTGAGTATTGAAAGGTGTTGTAAAAGATAAGAAATTTGTAACGTCTTTATAAAAGTTCTTTCGCAATCGAACATTTTTTTAACCGATTGTTTTAGTCTTTTCCTGCATGTTACAAAATTTCCTTTTTAATTTTTTTTTCTCTTTTGGTACTCTTTTACATTGAAGCATAAGAAACCAAACCATAAAAATCGATATTTTCTAAATATAAACTGCAGACTCATCGTTTGTCTTTAGTGTGAAAATAGAATATAGTGCTAATTCCTGTCTTTATCTTATATTATCTCTTAGTCTTTCTTCCATCTTCTTTTTTGTTTGGCTATGTCGTTGTTACTCTCATTGCTTCTTGCATATCTCACCGTCTCTTTCTCTCTGTCTAATGAACTATCTATCCATCTATCCCTCTCTCTGTCTAATGAACTATCTATCCATCTATCCCTCTCTCTGTCTAATGAACTATCTATCCATCTATCCCTCTCTCTATCTCTCTGTCTAATTAACTATCTATCCATCTATCCCTCTCTCTGTCTAATGAACTATCTATCCATCTATCCCTCTCTCTATCTCTCTGTCTAATTAACTATCTATCCATCTATCCCTCTCTCTGTCTAATGAACTATCTATCCATCTATCCCTCTCTCTATCTCTCTGTCTAATTAACTATCTATCCATCTATCCCTCTCTCTGTCTAATGAACTATCTATCCATCTATCCCTCTCTCTATCTCTCTGTCTAATTAACTATCTATCCATCTATCCCTCTCTCTTTTTCTCTTTTTGTCTATCCTCATTTTTTTCTCTCTATGTCCAGCTCTTTTTTTCTGTGACTCTCTATGTGGCAATTGTCCTTTAATGAATCAAGAATCCCTGCCTGCAAATTTTACTAATAACGTAAAGAAATTTTGTGAACTGTTTCTGTAATAATTATGACTGTCGCTGATAGACTTGTTATGGCTTAAGCTAAACATAAAACGTACAAATGAAAGTCAAATCACATTAGGTTAATCAATTGTTTTTATCCAAGAAATTCGTCTGTTCGCACGAGTTCATTTTACTTTGAAATAATTTGAGTAAATAAGAAACCTACATACTTTGGATAGGGATTGTAGGAGGCGTCTGAAGGGACAGGCCGAGTAGTCGAAATAAACAAAACTTTTCAGCAAGTGTTTTAGTGAGATAGATCTCTATCCTACAACTATTTGGCAGAGCCAAGACTGTTAATTAGTTTTGTTGTGTGGACCTGTAGGCTGAACTACAAGTGCGTTGGGAGTGGAATTCTTTCTTAAATTTGATTAAATGTTAAAAGAAATAAATCGCTTTAACCTTTAACATGCAAAAGTTTGTTTATGTCAATGACATGGCCTGTTTATTAGGAGTCCTTGGGATGGATTCATAGTCACTACCATAAAAATAAAACATAAACAACCCACACGTTCCCAGGTGTCGAAGCAATAATTCTGTTACCACCCTCAAGTAACAAGAAAGATCTACAACCTGGCTGAGAATTTCGGTGGAAACTAAAGAACCTTTTTCCCTCCCTTATTTTATCTTTAGCAAACAACGCTCAAGCCAAATCTAAAGACCTGATGTTTTTTGCGGTCTGGTCTCTCCGAGCATTTAAAAGGGTCTAAACAAGTTCAGTAAGTTTAGGAAACGATGCTGAGAATTTATTTAAATTTATTTAAACAAGTTAAATGAAAAGTTTACGTTGACTTTCGTTTGGAAATAAATATACAAAATTTTTATGGAACTAAAAGAGAAGAAATTTTGTAAAGCAAACAAAGAAGATGACATAGTCATACTTCTAGTTCTTTTTTACAAGCTTCTAAGACTAAGCATAATTGATTCAGAAAAAATAATACGATCAAGGGTATCTGTTATTCAGTCTTCCCCAAAACACCCAGTGAAGTAAACTTGAAAAAAGATTCAGGGTCTTAATCAAAATAAAATAAAGACACAAAGAGATCATTATGCGCTTTATTCTTTTCACTCAGACGACTTTTGCACGAGGCAGAAAATTATTGTTAAATTTCTGCACATCAAAGTAGCTTTGCCACACGGCACGATACATGTATTCAATTATCATTCCTAGATCAGTATATGCGGATTTTGTTTTCATCCGCCAAATTAAATCGTTTACCAGACTTAAATCGTCAACCTTTTTTCATATTAATGAAAATCACACAGTTTAATTTTTTTGCCTCCTTTGACAAACAGTTTTTTTCTGAAATGACTGAACCGACCTTTCAACTTAATTCAATGTTGTTCCTTTTTTCCCTTGGTCTCCTTCTCTGTACATCTGACGATAACAAGAGGTTTTGACATTATGACGGTGAAGAGCCGTACATAATAATCAAAGTTAATTCTAGACGTAGATTCTGGATCTTTTTGCAACATTTTAAAGAGTTCAATTCAGCAATAAAAAATCTCTTTTGTTGAAATTTAATTTGGAGTGCGAATGCTAGGATCTACTTCTCTATCATGTCTTTTATCGTAGATATCTAGTTACGTCATTCGTTTCAGTGGATCATGTGACTTTTATGTGATTAGAAAACTGTTCTTTAGTATTTCAAATAAATGCTTTTTTCATCGTTTATTGTTCATTAGACCTCAATTTCTTGATTTATATGTATATAAGCCGACTAGCGAGGTTTTGTACGCGAACTCTATTACCCAACCTACAGTTTTGAAACTTTGCAGGCGTCTGCAGCATGCATTCGTGTGGCTAGGTCCAACTTCATGAAAAATCAACGCACTTTGCCTTCCTCGATTTCCCCAAAATGCTTTGTTTCCTCAACGTAGAGTAACTTACCATCTCCAATTTCCCGCGTCATACTTTAACAACGGCAGTATATATCAATCGGTTTGAGGTGTAGATCTGGGCTATAATAAACGCATGCCTAAGAACTATTGAAAGGCAGTGCACTTTTATGCACTTAACGCGAAATTTCACAGCTTTCCAATAAGCGTCTAAAAGGATCTAAAAGCACATTGGAAAAGAATAGAATATATAAATTTGATTTCCTTTACTCCAACAAAAATTAAGTTTTTTCATTAGAAATATTCAGACATCTAGATTCTACGCAAAGACGGATAGGTGGAGGCATGTCATATTATCTGTATCAAGTAAGTAAAAGGTGCGATATCAAGACCATTGATGAGCCTCTTTAAATACACATACGCATCTTAGCCTTGGCAAATTGACACAAGGGTCACGTTGTGGAACGAGGTTTTCAGCTACATTAATTTTGAACTCTATGACACGATTTTTTCTAAATTTAAACTTTAGACTCATAGTTTGTCTTTATTTTGAAGTTAAAACTGTTGTCTCTTTATTGCGCTCTCCTCTAATTCTTTATCTTTCTCACTCGGTCTCTCACTCTCTCTCTCTCTCTCTCTCTCTCTCTCTCTCTCTCTCTCTCTCTCTCTCTCTCTCTCTCTCTCTCTCTCTCTCCTTTTTTTTTCTCCTCTCTTCCTCTTCTTATCTCTATCTGTCTCCCTCTGTCTCTGCCTCTTTTAGACTATCCTCTTCTCCCCATTCCCACGCCTTTCCCACTCCAGCCCAAATATAAATTTTGAGGCATTTTATATAGTACTTTATATCGAGTTTTATTAATTATATACTTTAAGGCCACCTTCAATGCTACTTTTTATATGTGTATGCATGACGATTCAAGAACAAGAAGCAATAGAACCGATATAGACAGGTGTCAGACTTTCTAAAACACCTGTTGTGACAGTAAACCCAAGGTACCAGCTTAAGGGTCATCGCACATCGAGTTTTACAAACGGGAACCTAATATCAATTTGCCAAGGCTGAGGTCCCGGTGTGTATTTGAAGAGGCTCATGAACAGTCTTGATATCTTATCTTTTACTTACATGATACAGATAAAATTAACTTCCTTGAAGCGTAATGACACATTTTTGTTGTTTTCTTTCTGACCCTTAATGACGCTCTATTACAAGCGATTGTTTTAACCAGGAAAAAATAATATGTTCAGATTGACCAGTGGCGTTCTAAATTTGTTTCGAGAAAGATAAAAAAAAAATGATAATCGTATATAAGAAGATACGGTGTTCTCACAAGGAAAAAATTCTTAGTTTCTATGATATGGATCTAGTGAGTTTTGAGATAAAGAGCACAACTGCAATCTTTGTTGTTTTTTTTTAAAATACTGATATGTAAGATAGGATGTAAATATATTTATTTCTTTAAAGGATTTTTTACGTTCCCTTTGCAGTCTTATTCAAAACCTTCTCTTTTTTCTTTGTTTGTAGTTGATTTTTTTTTGTTTGTATGTTTTTGTTTTGGAATTATAAAAACAGAAAATGATGTTCTGAGAATCGTTATTTAATTCAGAAAAGAATCTTGTGGTTCATCAGGTTATTACCGCAATTTTGATACAACCTGACGGTGAGCAGGAAAAAAAACGAGGAGAAAGGATTAGATTTCAGTAATAGCTTGCAGAGGTGACATTTCATTCAAATTAATGTCATGAGCAAGGGCTGACTTGAAGACTTCCTCTAAAGGATGCGATGTTTCGAAAGGGATCCATTCATTTTACGTGACGTAAGATGCCGTCACTATACATCCACGATGGAAGGAAGCGGGACAGCAATCCAGGTGTAGGACCTAGAGCTTCTAAAATCGCATTTAACAATACATTTTAAAAAAGTGTTAAAACTTAATTCTTGTTCACTGTAAAAAAAAATACCATTATGCCAATTTTCTGGAAAAACTTTGTAAGGATCAACATTGATAAGTTGAACTTTTTCAGGTCATTTATATCTCGCGACAAGATCCAAAATCTATATCTAGATCAAAATAAAACTTTCAGTACCAATATCAGATGCTACTCATCTCCGTCATTCTGACGAACAGTCTGAAAAAAAGACGGGAAAAAATCAATGAATAAAATTAAAAGGTCGGTTTGGACAATTACACTGTTTCAATACACAAAACCCACATTTTCAACAAACATTACGAGACAAGATAAACTCATTATTTGATTGTTGATTTTTATTTCATTTGAATCAAGTTTTTGTCCTTGTAGAACGGATGACAATCAATTAAGAATCGAAGGGTAAAAGACTCTCTTTTAGTGGGTTTTAGATTCTGTATATAGAAATGACATAACGGTCACAACAACCGACAGATCTATTAGCGACCGTTTTTAATACTATCATCAACGGTGGCCACAACTTTCTTCAAATCATCGTCATCAATATTGTCCACCTCCGATCCTAGCGCATTCCTGACAGTCTCAATGAGATCGTCAATATTGAGAGCAGCTCCAGCCTGGACGAGAGCGTTTTTCACGACATCTACGATATCGTCCAGTTCTGTATCCCTAATGTTGTCAATCACTTTACCCAGAGTGCCTCTGACACGCTTGGCCAGAATGACTGTGGAGTTCAACACTTTGTCCACAATATCAGTCTTGTTCGTGACGGAAAAATCTTCAAGGCGGTCAATACCTTTATCTAAAATGTTTTCTAGATCGTCCCAAAAGTCCCTCTTTTGTACGGATCTAGCCTCGATTACTGCTGCACAAAACACAGCGAGTATGATTGCCGTCGTGGTCTTCATTTTGTCTGATCTGGAGATGAGAGAGCGAAAGCGAGAGAAAAAAAAATGGAGAAAGAGATTGAGAGAGTGAGCGCAACAGTGAAATGGAAAATGACCGACAGAGTTAGTGTACGATCATTAAATAGTTTTACTTAATAAAGTTGATAAATGTTTCATGTGACAATATCTCATGACGGTTTACCTTTCTTTCTTCATCGAAAGATATGAAGCCTTTAAACATCGTGAGCAGTGATTTCTCTTACGTTCCTAAAATAATGACTAGAAAATAAACGAGCCTTTTTGGCCAGTTAATGTAAGCTAGATCAAAATCCGTGCTTCCTTAACAGCTGCGTTAAGTTAAAAACTGAAACAGTAAGATAAGTGTAAACAAATATGTTAGTTGCCACTTCAAATTTCGAATTAAACTTCTAAGGGACGACTAAAATTGCTTGAATTTATTTTCCATAGGAATAAAAACAAATATTTTTGATAAATAGCAAAATTTGGTTTTGCTAATCCAAAACGTTAGTTTCTACTGCTGGTAGTGGCACTACAATTACTACTGCTACTACTATTCCTACTACTACTACTACTACTACTACTACTACTACTACTACTACTACTACTACTACTACTACTACTACTACTACTACTGCTACTACTGCTACTACTACTACTACTACTACTACTACTACTACTACTACTACTACTACTACTACTACTACTACTACTACTACTACTACTACTACTACTACTACCACTACAACTACTACTACTGCTACTACTACTACTACTACTACTACTACTACTACTACTACTACTACTACTACAACCACCACTACCACTACTACTACTACTACTACTACTACTACTACTACTACTACTACTACTACTACTACTACTACTACTACTACTACTACTACTACTACTACTACTACTACTACTACTACTACTACTACTACTACTACTACTACTACTACTACTACTACTTCTACTACT
>JAWDGP010006468.1:225000-247500 GCA_033675545.1 Elysia crispata
ATCACGCCCTTTCAAGAAAACTCCTGACTTTTCAATATTGACATTTTAGGGGTCTGACAGGTTGTCTCTGACATCCACTCATCCTCGTCATTTACTCCTATGGATTGTCAGCCTGTCTCATGATAGCGAAATTATAAACGATTTGTCTCCAGATAGGATTATGGTTATGAACATATTCCTACTTTTTTTGTTGAAAAAAAAATAAAAGAACAGGCTCAACATTTACTTAATAAACTTTTCTCCAAAATCCTATAAAGGACATATTTTTGTTTTTAATTCACTCAGTATATTACTATCTTCTTAGCTGAATTCTCTGAAGATTTATGTCTTTACACGCTGAGACTTTTTATTTGTGTTTTAAAGGCGTGGATACCCCCTATTCCCCCATCCCCCCATTATCAATCGTATCTAATGATCTATAAATTTCTTTATAAGCAACTATGAATGCTATCGCTCCATCTTAACCGATGAAATATAATATTTATTTCTTGCATAATTCAAAAGGATTTTTTAATTACATATTATAGAGGTATCAGGAGAAGAGGTATGAATTTGTAAAATTAAACGCTTCGTTTTATATATGAGTAAATTCGATTTTAAGCCATAAAGATGTCATTTGATTATCAACCAGGAAACTTGAAATATAGAACATAATACTTTATTTTCATTTTCGATATTCTACACCAAAAGTAGCACTTCATATGTCTTCTGAATAGTTTTGAGCATTCAGTACAATCCAAAACCAATTGTGAATTTGCACTGCGATTCTAGACAAAATAAAATGTGTCAGTAATTTTAGAATTCTTTCCTATCCTATCCTATCCTATCCTATCCCCTTTGATATTTATCCATTTCTTCTAATTTATAATTATTCGAGTCTACTTTGAGTCGTGGATCGCTCTTGAATGTCGACGTTTTCTGGCCTATAGTTTGACAAAACCATCAAAATGATAATAATCTCAAATAATCTCCTTGCATACAAGTCGAAGCCTCCATCGTGCAAAGGTTAATTAACAGAAAAGATGAAAGTCTCAAGACGGCGTGGCATTCGAGCCCATAAAGAAGTTCTGTACAGATATAATGGTAAGGATTTTAACCCCACTGCCACAGGTGCTCTTTATGAAGAACGCCACAACTAATTGACCATTTCTTTGATATGCGAAAAAATGATGGAAATTTGGACTGGCTGTGGTAGCTGTCTTCTCATCCGATACAGCACACTCACAGTCTGTAGAAATCAACTTAATAACTAAGTGAAGCATTTAAAAAGAATAAGAATAGGAATTCTGCAAGAGGAAACCATATTTTACACTTAAAGATGTTTATGTTCCAATAGACTGCCGCCTAGTTTTTCTGAAAAACATTTCACCGACAGAGGCCTACCATAGTTGAAGTTTAAATTGCATGAAATTAAAACTTTTTTTTTGCGTGTGTGAGTTATAACAGGTGTTGCATAGTGTGTCAATCTTTTGTGATAAAGATATTTACTGAAATGAAAATCCTTCAACGAGACAGAAACTACCTTTTTTAAGTCAAATTTAGCACTAAAAACATAGACCGAACTGACGCAAGTCAGATAAACGCTAGATAAATGAAATCTGTTGTTGTCTTGAAAAGATTAGTCACTTGTTGAGTTTAAGCCTTTTATGGGATGGTTACGCGAATTAAAAAAAAAATTATGTTTAACCCATGATAGTTAACTACACAAAACAGAATTAGCACATTTGAAGTACAGGAGTTGCGCTTATACTCTTTGAATTGTTAACTTTCAGAGTCGTAATTGAATTCATCCCATGCTTAACAATCATTTGCGCATGATGCATAAATGTTGTGTTGTCATCAGGGAATTGAAATAGCGATTTTTTGATAATGGCATGATCATAGGACTTTCTATTAACCGTAAAACTAGTTTATTTTAAAAAAAATGCCATTTAGTTCGACTGAGCAATTTAAACTTGTGCATAAGTTGAAAAAGGTACATCAAAACCTGACATCGTTTAAGTTTGGGTTAGATTTCAGGTGTTTAAACAGAAAACAAATAAAGAATGAGAAGATACGATAAAACGATTCGAGATTTGAAAAATTAAACTTAATGAGCTGAAAAATATGAGCACCATATTCGTTTAAAATGTTATGAAGATCACATTAAGAAAAACTTCTATAAATAATCTCCGACAAGAGCATTTCTCTACACGCAGAATGAAGTCAGTTATAGACTGGCACACGCCACCAGTTGCCTTTCATTATTCTATTGTTATTAAAGATACTTCTTATAGCATCTTTGGGCCATCAGGAACGATTTGATAAGGCCATTAAATTTCATTCCACACATTTTTACAAAACACCTCACTAATTTCATGAACTCTATTTATTATTTTACTTTTATAATCGAGACTTAGGAGCAACTATTGGAAGGTTAAAATTTGAATTTACTTAAAAAGCAAACAGTTTGGCAACAATAGAGGTATTTTAAACATATATTTTCTTCTCCCTTGTGCGTGCTTATCTTATGGGTTTTAATACTGAAGCAGCTTAGCCTGTTGTTTTTCTCATGGGACACTTATGATAAGAGAAAAAAATACTTTTATGCAGTTATTTTCAAGTTCCAGACTGTAAAAATCCGGCCGGATGTTTCAAAAAATGTTAAAGCATTGCTAAGATTTTAAACAACTGGAGCTGATAAGAGGTTTATGAAGACCCCACTTTGCCACAAAGTTTTGTTTTTTTGTCATTTTTTCTTTCGTATTAAAGCTTATTTTTTGCCATTGAGGCGACAAAATAACAGACTTTTGGCACATCACCCTTATCTCACCTTTAGTGCTGGAGGGAGAGGGGCATTTAGCACTCGATTTAAACACAAACTGAGACACAAACTCTCAGCATTTAGCACTCGATTTAGGCAAAAAAGTAATACACAAACTTCCTGCATTTAGCAATCATTTTAGGCCAAAAAAGATGAGGCACAGACTCTGGACATTAAGCATTCGATTTAGGCGTAAAAAGTGGGCAAAAAACTCTCGGCATTCAGCACTCAATCTAAACAAAAAAGTGAGACCCAAACTCTGGGCATTTAGCATTAAATTTAGACAAAAAAGTGAGGCACAGACTCTCAGTATTTAGCACTGGATTTAAACAAAATAAAAGTTAGACATAAGCTCTAGAAATTTAACACTTACTTGAGACAGAAAAATGAGGTCCAAACTAGGAACTTCTCTCGGTCCGCAAATGAGCTAACTGCTGAACCAAAACGTGAAGACAAGAATAATAATGAGAGAAAAAATGGTAGTGTCACTTCTCCCAGCAACTCGTAGTTAATTGATCCCAACAAAAAAAAGTTAGCATGGCTTAAATGTAATGAAAATGTGTAAGGACGTAACATAATAATTGCTCTGATTTGGTATACCTTATATTGTGTGTAAAATTTACTGCGTGATATAATTGTGCTATCGATCAGAGGTAATACAGCCTTGCCCCATTTTTTTTTTGTTCTGACATTATTTACAGCCAGCAGTTACATCATATCTTTCATAACTTTTATAAAAAAAAAAAAAATACAGGCCTTATCTAAGTTGATACACACAAATATTTTGCATGATATTACCGTAATGTTTTGTTGCTGTTTTTTTTTCTTTTGAAAAAGATCCGATTTTGAGGTCTCTTGTTGAAATATATTGTAAAATATGAACACGGATGTGTCAGGCCCTGCGATATGCTTTCCTTTCATCGGGGATGCCTAGTTAAGGCATATTACGTCGCATCGGATTATCGGATCAGTGGATAGCAATGTTCTCCCTGCACAAAGCGTTGCACAAGAGCATGAGTGTGGGAAGTGGAGCCTGCATCGAACACGATCTGAAATTGATGCGGGATGGCTTTGAGGAATGTTTACCCAATGTTTAATGAATGACTCCATGACCACTGAAGCAAGTTTCCGAACGTAGTTTCGTACTGCTAATCTTTGTTAAAAAAAAAACAAAACGGGTCACTGAGTTGATTTATAATCCAGCAAAAATTTTGTGTGATGTAACCTTTAAAGAAAATTATGTGTAAAGAAAATGCAAAATGAAGAAACCTCCTAAGACCAATCGTCTACTTTTTTCATTCTTTCTTCCAATCTCTCTCTAGTATATTGGTTCATATTTTTACCCTCTCTTTTTCCATCGTTTTTTTTTATCTTTCTTTTTCTGTCGTATCGTTTCCTTTTCCTCCCTTTCTTTATTTTTCTATTCTAATTGTCTTGTCCTAGGAGTTGAAAAAAACTATTTCTATGAGCTGAAAAGAAATAAATTCATACCATTTACAACTGCCCTTCATTTGAATTTTCAATCAAAATTTTAAAAAAAAATGATTTGTAGGCCTCTTTAATAAGAATTGAAAGTCCAAAAGAAATGGAGTTGAAAAAAAAACATAAAAAAAAATCATGCAATCAACAAAAAACAAAATAAGCCTAATTAAGGAAAACTAATGAAAATGACCAAAGAAATGGCATTATTAATGCTACCATTTTTAAGATAACTGTACTTCTTCTTCTCCTTCTTTTTCTTCTTCTTTTTCTTCTTCTTCTTCTTCTTCTTCTTCTTCTTCTTCTTCTTCTTCTTCTTCTTCTTCTTCTTCTTCTTCTTCTTCTTCTTCTTCTTCTTCTTCTTCTTCTTCTTCTTCTTCTTCTTCTTCTTCTTCTTCTTCTTCTTCTTCTTCTTCTTCTTCTCCTCCTCCTCCTCCTCCTCCACCTCCTCCTCCTCCTCCTCCTCCTCCTCTTCCTCCTCCTCCTTCTTCTTCTTCTTCTTCTTCTTCTTCTTCTTCTTCTTCTTCTTCTTCTTCTTCTTCTTCTTCTTCTTCTACTTCTACATCTTCTTCTTCTTCTTCTTCTTTTTCTTCTTCTTCTTCTTCTTCTTCTTCATCTTCTTCTTCTTCTTCCTCTTCTTCTTCTTCTTCTTGACTGGTAAATGTAATTGTAGGAGTACTATTTTTGTAGTAATAATAGAAGTAGTAGTAGTAGTAGTAGTAGTAGTAGTAGTAGTAGTAGTAGTAGTAGTAGTAGTAGTAGTAATAGCAGCAGCAGCACTGGGGGTTGTAGTAGCAGTAGTAGTAGTAGTAGTAGTAGTAGTAGTAGTAGTAGTAGTAGTAGTAGTAGTAGTAGTAGTAGTAGTAGTAGTAGAAGTAGTAGTAGTAGTAGTAGTAGTAGTAGTAGTAGTAGTAGTAGTAGTAGTAGTATTAGTAGTTGTAGTAGTAGTAGTAGTAGTAGTAGTAGTAGTAGTAGTAGTAGTAGTAGTAGTAGTAGTAGTAGTAGTAGTAGTAGTAGTAGTAGTAGCAGCAGTAGATTCTTGTAGCGTTAGATATCTCATTTAATGTGGGCAACTGCAACACACAGCAGCAAAGAGCCTGTGATTCTTTTAGGTTTTTTAATGGAGTTTCTTTATTGTGGAATGCAAGATGCCGACTCAGTCAAGCGCGCAATGGTTTTTGCAAAAACTAAAAAAAAAAGCTTTTTCCTTTTGTTGTTACTTCTTATCATAGTAAACTACAGGAAGCCACAAAGTAGTCGAACCTTTCGGCGGCGCTTACCAGGGAATCGGTGACCCCTGAAAGGTTAATGATCTGAAAGTCGTGTTTGAAAGTTCACCCCATCACTTATCCTTACAGCTTTTGCTTTCGATAAAAAAAAAGATTTAGATGATAAAAGAAGTAGGAGAAGTTCAGCCACAAAACGTGAAAGATGATCTAAATGTCGTTAAAAGCAGTAATTTTTTTTCTTTGACGTATAATTTTTTTAAACGCATCATCTTTTTGGCGAAAACTTCGAGCAACAAGATTTAAAATGTTTTAAATATGAACGTGAGAGCCAATCACCATAATTATTTCAAATCTTGGTGCATGATTTCACTGCATGTTATTCTGACGCTGAAATAATTATTTTTTTTTTATTATTTAGAACACCTACCAGTATAAAGTCGGTTTTTGTGTAGAGAAAAATAAAACAGAGTAATTTCTTACTGCAGTTTTTTAGTCCTGGTCTTTTTTGTTCCTGATAAAACAATCAAAGTAAGCCTCGAAATGGCCTTTGCATAATTACTTCATGTATGACCTAATTTAGTAAAAAAAAAAAATTTCGACTACTACCGCAAATTTTTTAAAGTGCCGAGAGTATAGGTCAGTCAACATGGTTCAAATTTTTAAGCGTCTTTTGAACGTGCGAAATTTTGTCGCCATGTGCAAAAGTTCATTTGTAACTAATCATGAACGCTGTCTGAATGGCCAAATAAGGATTTTTCATAACTTTAAATGCTGCATGAGCATCACTATAACTCGGAGGTGTAAGAGGGCAGACCAGTTCTAATTTTTTACAATGGTCAGAACATTATAATTATGTTCTTCCTATATCACATGCATCGTAGTTTGATCTGCTAACCTTTTGGTCAAGGTTGCAACTTTTGAAAGTTTTGAAAGCGTGGTGCCTTATAGGGATCACACCAATCCATAAACTGTGCTGAAGATACATAATACTTTTCATGGTCACAAAAATCATCTAAACGAAAAAACCAATTTAACACGTAAAAATTGTCTGTGAGATAATCAAGATAAGGACATCTTTACCAAGTCAGTTCTTTGTTGTTTTGGCAGCTTAAGAGAGTAAAATGAAGTTTAAGCAATACTTTTTGCCATATTGAAATAAAAAAGATTTTTTTCCTTAAAGTTAAAAGACACACTTGTATAATAAAAATATGCTTTCTCTAAGACCAAAAAATGCTTTAATTTTCTCTTCTTGTTTTAATATTTTTGTGGTTAGTATATATAGATCTACTTGTCTATAAAAGCTTCAGCAATTTACCTAAATTACATTTCTGAGTCAAGTTCTAATAGTTTTGTAAATTTTTTTTGCATTTTGGTAAGTATAGTAAGAGCCTTAAGTTACAGCCTTTCTCCCTTTCATGGATTTTGTAATACAGGGAGAAAATAAATTCACAAACAACTGTTTGAGAAATAAATTCACCTACAACAGATGTAAGAATGCGTTCTAGGATACACGCTGTATATAATTGTATTTATAGTTTTTATATTTACCTTAAGAGTGTAGAATTTTGTCCTTCGAATGTTTTAGAATATAGCCTGAATTATTGTTAATTGTAATCAATACGTACAAATCAAAGGTTTGTTTAAATGATAACAAAATCTAGGATTGCATTAATTAGATAGAGATACATGTATTCATCAAACTTATCTATGGGACATAAAAAAGTGTGCTTTCACAAAGAGTTTTACTAAGCCGTGTTCCCAGTTGTCGTTATTTCTTTCTTTTTTGTTGTTGTTGTTGTTGTTGTTGTTGGGTTTGTTTTGTTTTTTTGTCTTTTGTTTTGTGTGTGTGGGGGGGGGGAGGGGGTTACCGTCTACAGTGAGAAATTTAAAACATTCAAAAGCCTTGAGGCCAAAACCAGCACTCGGAGTTGAAGAAATGCAAGTCAGATAAAATAAAGTTTATTTAAAATGAAAAAAAAATGTTGTTTTTTATAATGTCAACAGTGGATATCTCCTAAAGACTTCTTAAGACCTTTTCGTAGGTAGCCTGAGCCTGCGTCAAATCATGGTGTTTCTATATCGATCTAGGTGTTTTCGCTTTTTAATTTGTTGACCCAGAAACACAGGGATCTGATCGTTTGCTACAAAGTCTGTCATAAAGGTTTAATGCGTCCATTGTAACTGAGCAATTTCGATATTTGAGAAAATGCATTTACATTCAATCAGAAGTGCTTTTTTTTCCTTTTCATCATTCATTCCATTAATGGCTATATTTAATGTGAATTTAGCGTATAAAAAACTTATCTTGGCCAAAGCAATCGTTTTCCGAAAAAACTTTCTAAAAATAGATGCTAAGTTAATTCGCTCATCACCTTTGCGAATTCCTTTATAATTTCCATCAAATGTGTTTCTACATTATAGTCTGAACTATATATTATTATTATTTCATTGTTTTTTTAAGGAATCTGGAAAAATCAGAATACTCGCGTTTACTTCATTTTTGGTACACGATTATTTTTTTCTGATATGTTATCAGTAACCATAGGCAACTATTTCAAATTTTCTTTTTCCTTTTTCTTTTTCATGTCCTCTTGACATTGGATGTTTTAACTCACTCACTTGCGGTTGTTTTTTAAGTTTTTACTTTTATTAACCTAGAAAAAGAACTTTTACCATAAAGATCTTACTTTACAGATACTTTCCCCAGTTTTCTGCACCACCAAATCAACATGAGAACATCAGTGGTTCTGGCTGTGATTGCAGTCATTGCTATCATAGAGGTGGTATCTACCGCGACAACCTCTTCTTCTGACGCTGTAGAAAAACGAGGCATTTGGGACAGAGTGAAGCAATTTGGTCTTCGCGCTCGGGGATTTTTGGGTAGAGCAAAGAACGCCACCAAAAGCGCCCTAGGAGATTTGAGAAAAAAGGTGGGAGGTGTTTTCAACAAAATTTCCAGAGGAAAATTCTCGAAGATTTCGTCTGCTGTAAAGAGCCTAGGAAGCAAGGCTGCCCAGGTCACTGGTATTGACAAGCTGGTCAACATGGTCAGAAAGAGGCTTGGACATGATGTGGACAACTTGAGTGACAAAGAATTGAAGCAGATTGTTATGGCCGTCAATGATAAAACTGACGTAAAGGTTCCGAAAAAAGCAGATTCTGATCCTGTAGATGATGGGTCTGACGTAGTTGATGACGCTCCGGCAGATGTTGATAATGCTACAACAGATGTTGATGATGCTCCGGCAGATGTTGATGATGCTCCGGCAGATGTTGATGATGCTCCGGCAGATGTTGCTGATGCCCCGGCAGATGTTGCTGATGCCCCGGCAGATGGTGATGCTGCACCAGCCGGCGGCGATGATTAGGAAGATAATGTTGGTAGATGATGCGGCTGAGAGCGACAAATAAATGAATTATTGTTGTAAAATACGTGAATGAAATAGGCCTTACTAATAAATGTACACTTGTAAGATCCATGATCAAGATGAAAGAGTTAACATAGATGAAATACCATAACAATATTTTTAATCTTTTGGTATGTAAAAATCTGCATAACAAAAGAGCAAAAACGCTTTATCAAATTTTTAAGAAATAATGTATTTATCATGGATATTGTGTACGGTAGATATATTAATCAAGAGACTTACATTTAAAATTTCAAATTTACTTCTTCTTGTTACTCGAAAAGAAATAAAAAGAAACAGTGTAAACTTTCTAGAGAAAGTTCTGTTACCTTTCGTTGTTGGGAATTCAAAATTTCTTTTCTAAATAATGGTGTGTTTAGATTTATATTATTAATTTTTCTTTCTTGTTTCTAAACTAAGTTTATATGTCAATCATAATTTATGCAAAATAACAAAAAAAAAAAGCTTCTTCGTACTTTCCTCTTCGGCTTCTAGCTTTTTCTGATTCTATGGATAAGGAAATAGAGGAAGAAAGTTTTCTTTAAGACAAATATGTAACTATGCTGTGTAAGAATTGAGTACTATCAGACAATTTAACCAAAAGATAATTTCTTAGATAATCAGAACTTTAATACTTCCAGCTTTACATCGCTTTTGTAGCATTTATTTTACTTTAGAAAAGTTTTTTTAACACCTTCTCATTTCTCACTTTACGACTTTCGTTTCTCACCCTAAAGCCCAGCGACAATTGAATGACTGGTGACGATGTTGGGTCGCAACGGGCGATATTTTGTGTAGGCTCCGATAGAAACCTTTAAACGCTAGATGGTTAAGGACGCTGCGACAAGGGTTAACAAAATAAGAAAATTATTTTGCCTAAGCTTGTACTAAAACTAACTCACAATAAAATTACGATAGGTGTATGACTCGATGCTTAGTTGCTGAGAGGTTTGTTTTCAATCTAGGTCGTGTGTTTATCCGCGAAGCATTCATTGGTCTTTGCTCGGCCTAGTCAAAGGATTACTAAATGGCCTAATGTCCACCGAGCGTGACCTTTGGTCTTAACACCATAGTCAATGGCGGATCATGGAAGTTCTTTTGGATATAAGAACATGCTACTAGGTCATTTAAATTAAATGTAATTTGGAGTCATTGCTCTTAGTTTCTATAATGGTGTATTATTTTAAAAATCACAAACACGAAAAATTCTTTTAACTTTCGGTAAGTGGGAAAATCCTCTTTTGTCATAAAAATCATCTTTCAATGTTTGGACCTTTTTTTTAACGGCGATGTATCAAAAGATATTAAACAAAGACTGTTCTAGTTTAAAACTAAAAGACTTTGTTAAGTAAGTACATATCTTTATCAGATAACCTGTCGACTACCCTTCGCTTAAAGCGATTTCACATTCTCACTTAGCGGAATGGCTGAAGAGGCGAGAAGACTGAATTTTTGTCTGACAATTACTTGGTGGGAGTCTAGCAAACAATCCGAAGCTCGAATGTTTCTAAAGATAGAACGATCCAAGACAGTCAAGAGCTTCTGGCCTGTCTCTGTATTGTGCAGTCGCATTATCTTTCGCTTGGAGCATGAAGACTTTTTTGAGCATTTACAAGGCCTTTAGAAATCTCAATAGACAAGGAACACTCCACACACATGCGTATGCCTAGCTCCTACACACATCACCCCACGGTATTTCTGTGCAAATTTTGTTTCTTTAAGAGCGTTGGATTTGACACACTTGAAAGAAAAGAATGCTCAACAGTATGGTTCTTCTTTTTAAGACCCACTTTTGATTGTAGTTGTAGAAATATTTTTTTGGAATTGATATACAGTTTTTTGATGTTTTTTTTTCTAATTAGAATGTCCCTATCCAAATCAATATAGTAGAAATTAGCGGAATTTTAATTTTCTGTAACTTTCACCTGCCCATCATTGAGAGGATTCTAGGTACAAAAATTTTCATTAAGACAGGCCCAACCTAACTTTGGAAAACAAATAGTTTTCTCTTTGGAGTACATCCTATCAACATAAGCTTAGAGGGAATTCCTTGGCGTAGTGCCTAGGTGTTAGAGTTGGGTCAAAGTCACAAGTTTCATCAATTTTGCGAGACAGCAGGCAGAAGAAATGGGTACCCACAAGTTAGTGGGTAATTTGCGGGCAAATTATCTCCACAGTCCCTTTGCAAACGAAATATTTCTTATCTACCACCTGAAGAATGGGTTGAGAATCTTCCCGTCCGACCGAGCCTCTCTACTTCTCTGATGCCCATTCCCTGACTTCTGCTAGCAACATATTAGTGAGCACTCTCTCACACAGAAGATGAAACCTTTCAGTGGTTGACAGCACCCGCAATATAAACAATTTACAATTGTTGGATTGTAGAAAACTAAGCCTAGATCCAGTAGATCGATTAGATCTAGCTTGTCCAGATATATTGCACACGCCTTTCTTTGCTCTGAACCATTCTATTGTACGCACCTAAAAAGCCTTATAAATATTAAAAAAACTAGAAGGCATGAGGAAAGACAAATAAAAAGGACATTTGCGATGGTAAATAGAATTTAATTGTATTAGATACATAGCTTATTGAATAGTAATCCTGTCCATCTTAGGTTTACTTCGTGTTCGTTTATTGTACAAAGTAGCGAAGAGGTTTGTTGATACTCCAGCCTAGAACTCATCAAACATTCCTTGTTCCATCTAGATTTTAGAAGTAGATCAAATGAAAAATGGTGGCGGGTGGATTGGAATCTGTCAATAAACCTAAGCTAATCTGATCTAAGAAAGTCTAGGGCAGACGATGCGACACAGCGCGGCGGAGTGAGTGACCTATATCTAGAGCTGCCACGATTCAAGCCACATGTATTGACTCTTAGATAAAAAATTCCAGTGCAATCTGGCCAGACCTCCGCAGCCACAGAGCCCGTTACAGGCCCGCCTTCTTGATGTCCGCGAGCACATAAAACCATGAGGGTTCAGGTACTCACTTAGTTCAGTACTCAATGGTGGGCGATTGCTTAGCACTCACTTTGAGTTCAGTACTCAATGATGCGATTTCTTAGCACTCACTTCGAGTTCAGTACTCAATGGTGCGATTTCTTAGCATTCACTTCGAGTTCAGTACTCAATGGTGCGATTTCTTAGCACTTACTTCGAGTTGAGTACTCAATGGTGCGATTTCTTAGCACTCACTTCGAGTTCAGTACTCAATGATGCGATTTCTTAGCACTCACTTCGAGTTCAGAACTCAATGGTTGGGCGATTTCTTAGCACTTACTTCGAGTTCAGTACTCATGGTTGGGCGATTTCTTAGCACTTACTTCGAGTTCAGTACTCATTGGTGCGCGATTTCTTAGCACTCACTTCGAGTTCAGTACTCAATGGTGGGCGATTTCTTAGCACTCACTTCGAGTTCAGTACTCATGGTTGGGCGATTTCTTAGCACTTACTTCGAGTTCAGTACTCATTGGTGCGCGATTTCTTAGCACTCACTTCGAGTTCAGTACTCAATGGTGGGCGATTTCTTAGCACTTACTTCGAGTTCAGTACTCAATGGTGCGATTTCTTAGCACTCACTTCGAGTTCAGTACTCAATGGTGCGATTTCTTAGCACTCACTTCGAGTTCAGAACTCAATGGTTGGGCGATTTCTTAGCACTTACTTCGAGTTCAGTACATAATGATGCAATTTCTTAGCACTCACTTCGAGTTCAGTACTCAATGGTGCGCGATTTCTTAGCACTCACTTCGAATTCAGTACTCAATGGTGCGATTTCTTAGCAATCACTTCGAATTCAGTACTCAATGGTGCGCGATTTCTTAGCACTTACTTCGAGTTCAGTACTCAATGGTGCGATTTCTTAGCACTCACTTCGAATTCAGTACTCAATGGTTGGCTATTTCTTAGCACTCACTTCGAGCTCAGTACTCAATAGTGCGATTTCTTAGCACAAGCGAAAAAAAAAATCCCATCTCTCTCTCTCTCTCTCTCTCTCTCTCTCTCTCTCTCTCTCTCTCTCTCTCTCTCTCTCTCTCTCTCTCTCTCTCTCTCTCTCTCTCTCTCTCTCTCGCTTTTTAACTTCTTGTCAATGTAAATAATGATTTATCGAAAAGTTCAAAGGCGCATATCAGTAAACTTGTCGCACCTGAAAGTGATAGGGTGAGGCCACGATACAAGCAAGAGAGCGAGGTCTTTTTGTTTTTTGTTTGTTTGTTTTTTAATCTTTGTTTTTTTTCTTGCTATAACAATCATAAAAGTCTCCAAATCTTATTCATTGCAGTATTGAATTAGTGAGCTTTTATGATTAAAAAATGAAACATTGGTGACTACTATTGCAAATTTTTCGAAGTGTCCAGAGTTTAGATCACTCAACATATTTCACAATTTTGGGCATCATCTGTTTGTGCAAAATTGATTGACATCTCATTTGAAACTTAGCATTGATGCTGTCTGAATGACTAAAACATGATTTCGATTAAATAAATTTAAATGCCGTACGAATATCACCCTAATTTGAAGGTGTAAAGGGGAAGAGCTGCTCATTTTTTATACAAGGGTCAGAACTTGATGTGGTTTTGATATTGTTATAATTCGAATTGGATTTTGAACATCTAACCTTGGATCAAGGTTGCAAGTTTTAAAATCGTGGTGCCTTGTGTGGATTACACCGATACAAAACAGTGCTAAAGATACATATCATTTTTTAAAGGTCAAAAAAGAAAGGAAACTTGAACACGAAAAAAAATAGTCTGTGAGATGCTTAAGATAAGGAGATCAAAATCATTTCAGTTCATTATTGTTTAGGCAGCTTAACGGAGTAAAAAAAAAAGATATAGCAATTCTTTCTAACATATCAAAATAAAAAACTCATTTTCTTATAGTTAAAAAATACACTTAAGTAATAAAAAATGCTCACTTTAAGACCAAAAGAAGTGCTTGAATATTCTTTTTTTTTTGCTTTTATATTCTTAGGCGTGGAGGATGTTAATCTGCTTGATTATAAAAGCTCTAGGCTTTCACTGAAGATTACTTTTCTGAGACAAATTCAGACATAGTTTTGTGTTTTTTACACTTCGGTAAGTATCATATCAGCCCTAGAAAACAGTCCTTCTTCATTTCACAGATCTTTTAATACAGAAGGAAATCATCTTTACGAACGACTGTTTAAAGGATAAATTCATTTCCAACAGATGTTGGACTTCTTTCTGCGATACACGTTGTACATAAATGTCGTAATACTCTTAATTTCAGTTTTATTGTGTAGAACTTCTTGGTTTTTTGTTGCAGCATCTACTGTGAGAAATTAAAAACATTTAAAAGCCTTGGCGTCAATATCACCACTTAGGTGTGCAAATGCGAGTCAGATAAAATAAAAGATATTTAAATGCCGAAAAAAAATGAATGCTTCTTATAATTCGTGGGAGTTCATGACCTTTAAGTAGGTCATATTTCTGCGTCAAATCATTGTGTTTCTATATTAATCTAAGAATTTTTAATGTTTTTATCCGGAATTCTGAGGCTTGATCGTCTTCTACAAAAACTTCGCTTAATATATATGGCGTCCATTAGAACTGCGCAGCTCGGATATTTTAGGAATGATAATGGTTCATTCTATTTAGAGAATTTTTCTTTATACGGTCGTTACCAACATGGGGAAAGCAATCGTTTTCCAAAAAAAAAAGAAACTTATTGAAAATAGATATCGAGTTCAGCAACTCAACACCTTAGCAAATCTGAATATAATCTTTGGGCCTCCACATTTTAGTCAGAACTTTATATTATTTTTCATGTCATTGTTTTTCCTTAATCTGAAAAGCTAATATTCGTTTTTGACCCACTATCGTTATCTTTGTTCAGAGGCAGCTATTTCAAACTTTCTGTTCTCTAATAAGAATCCTCTCACTTTACGCAGTTCAAAATCTTTGTGACATCCTCTTGCCACTGGATGGTAATATTCACATACTTGTTTTTAAGTTTTAACTTTTACCCAGATAGAAACGATATTTTTACGATACAGACCAAATATTACGCTAATTTTCCCCAGTTTTCTGCACCAGCAAATCAACATGAGAATATCAGTGGTTCTGGCCGTGATTGCGGTCATTGCTATCATAGAGCTGGTATCTACCGCGACAACCTCTTCTTCTGACGCTGTAGAAAAACGTGGCATTTGGGACACAGTGAAGCAATTTGGTCTTCGCGCTCGGGGGTATTTGGGTAGAGCAAAGAACGCCACCAAAGGCTTCCTCGGAGATTTGAGAAAAAAGGTGGGAGGTGTTTTCAACAAAATTTCCAGAGGAAAATTCTCGAAGATCTCAGCTGCGGTCAAGAGCATAGGTTTCAAGGCTGCCCAGGTGACTGGAGTTGGCAAGCTAGTCAAGATGGTCAGAAAAAGGCTGGGAAATGATGTGGACAACTTGAGTGACAAAGAATTGAAGCAGATTGTCATGGCCGTCAATGATAAAACTGACGTAAAGGTTCCGAAAAATGTAGATTCTGATCCTGTAGATGATGGGTCTGACGTAGTTGTTGATGCTCCATCAGATGTTGATAATGCTACAACAGATGTGGATGATACTCCCGCAGATGTTGATGATACTCTCGCAGATGTTGATGCTCCAGCAGATGTTGATGATACTTCCGTAGATGTTGATGCTCCAGCAGATGTTGATGATACTCCCGCAGATATTGATGATACTCCCGTAGATGTTGATGATGCTCCCGCAGATGTTGATGCTCCAGCAGATGTTGATACTCCCGCAGATGTTGATGCTCCAGCGGATGTTGATGATAACTAGGGAGAAATTACTGGTGTTATCGATGATGCGGCGGATAATAAAAAATTAATAAATGGTTTCTGTAAAATACAAGGATGTTCTTAATAATATAAATATACTTGTAGATACCGAGAACAGTTGAAATTGTCGCCTGAATTGTAAAACATTCATAAAAATAGTGAAAATTTTAATAAAATATCCTCCATTTTGTTTGTGGTAGACATATTGTTAAAAGCCATAGATTCAAAACTGCTTATATACCTCATTATCAAGCAAATGAAATAAAGATGGCATAAACCTACTGAAGTATATCTTTTCAGCCGTTATTTCTTTTGTTATTGTGATGTTTAAGTTTTTTTTTCCCACGACTTTTTTTTTTAAATTGATGGCTTGTCTTGCTCTCTTATAAACCAATTGAGTTTTATTTCAGAAAGCATGGTTAGGATAGACATTGAAGATTTATAACAAAAAATCATACACGGTATAGCTTACAATTCTTTAATCATATGAAATCAACAGTAGTTGTTTGTATTTTCTTCGACTCTTTATCAGGTTTTGTTACATTGCGTGAACAGCGTTAGTTCAGTAATTGGTATAACTTGGCGTGAATGGTTCCTATTGTTGAGATATTAAAGACTTGGCTGATTGGTGAATAACGCTTGCAGTGTCTGCTTCATGATGCAGGAGAAGAAGCAGTTCTGAATAACCCTAACATATTTAAAAATCTTTTAAAATGCCAATTTCAAGGTTTCCTAGGATTGATCAAAAAGTCCCTAGGGAAACACTGCCTGCCTGGAATTTTTAGCCACTTCTTGATTGGTTCTGAAGGCCGAGTCACCGGTGTAAACAAACTTTTGCATGTTTGACTTATAATGATCTATTTCTTTTAACTTTCGATTGTAGCTGAGACAGAATTGTGCTCAGAACGTACTTAAAATTCAGCCTACAGGCCTACACAACAAAAGTATCTAACTGTCCAAATAGTGAAAGGGTATAACTCACTCTATTGCAAGAATTTGTCCACTTTGGTGACTTGGTCTGTATTTTAGGAAGCCTCGGTACCGAACGATAATGGACGTCCAAAGCAATCTATAAATAGATTGAGGTTTTACAAACCCAGGTAACTCCTGTTTCGAGCAAGAACGGCTCTTGTTGATAATAGTTTTGGACCTGGATTAGGTCAGAGTCTTTGATGGAAAAATCGAGGTAAGAATACATAATTCGATCAATATCTCAACATACTTATGTCGGAACAAAATAAAAAAAAAATCTCACTGGTAGCAAACACAAGAAACACAGTAATAACAGCAACATCTTTCATCAAATTTTACCATTGCACAATTTTCTTTAAAACCATAATGTAAAATTGGTGCTTACTTTTGTGCTTCACTAAGCTCTTGTTTTTTACTCATGCAGGGTATTGAAAAAATTATTATGGAGATTTTTTTTTTCATTAACACTTCACAATGACATGTTTATAAATTTTCTCGCATGACTAGTGTTAAATTTGAGACAAAGAAAGTTATACCAAGCCATCTTTCGCATCCTCTCTTTGATTTTTGAAAATGTATTTCTTCCGGTGCTCCCTTTGTCTCTTGAGGTTTGAAGTCATTCTAAGCAGTAAATCGAACTATCATTTTCCAGAGATGGTTCAAAAGAACACTGGGAATTTTTATACATATTAAAAATGCGTTTAAAATCGTAAATAATTTTAGGTTGTTTCTTTTTTTTTTTTTGCCTTAGGCTCTATGGTGTCAAGTTTATTGTATACCAACATAAAAGAATGGACGCATTTTTGCATCAAGACATTTTGAAAAGAAAGTACAAGAATGTCCTAACGTTAAAAAATGTACGCTATTTTTCCCCTCTATTTACCTTAGACCTCTGTTTTGTTTTTGTTTTTCTGGGGGTTTTTTTTGTTTGTTTTTACTTTGTTTTTGGTTGTTTTGATGTTTGTTTGTTTTTTGTTCTAATGAGAAGGCGATGGGGGTAAAAGTATTGAACGAGAAATAAAAAGAAAAATATAGTGCTGGAGAATTTAATTTATCAAAGAATGACAATGAAAGGTTTGTTTTGTAGTTGTTGTTGTTGTTGTTGTTGTTGTTGTTGTTGTTGTTGTTGTTGTTGTTGTTATTGTTGTTTTTTTAATTCAGAACTTTAAGTCTTTAACTTTTGCTCCGCTTTGTTATTTTTTTTTCCACTTTACAATAGTGTCTTCAACACTTTCCTCATTTTTTACGAGTTCCCTTTCTCACCCTAAAAACCTGGCGACCAATCAATATTAAGGTTTCGCAGACGGTTTACCTACTAGCACGTGGTTTCTCTTGTGTCACGTGCAAATTCCCTTGCGTTGTTTACATCGCAAGGACGGTTTAGTCGGAAAAATGTTGAGGTTTCGCAGACGGTTTACCTACTATCACGTGGTGTCTCTTGTGTCACGTGCAAATTCCCCGGCGTTGTTTACATCGCAAGGACGGTTTAGTCAAGAAAATGTTGAGGTTTCGCAGACGGTTTACCTATTAGCACGTGATTTCTCTTGCGTCACGTGCAAATCCCAAGGACGGTTTAGTCGGGAAAATGTTGAGGTTTCGCAGACGATTTACGTGCCGCTGATCATGAGTCATAACGTAACTAGCATGTGGTTTCCCTTTTGTTATGTGCAAACTGCTCAGCGTTGTCTACATCGCAATGGGCGCGTTTGTCGGGAAAATATAACAGCCTACATAAACTGCCCAGACCTCACGAAAACTATCTCGGATCATGTGTTTTGAGCATTCAGTTGATACCAGTAATGGTACTGGTATATACACACACGTCAGTGCTCACAGCGAGGTAGGTTACTACTCAGTAGCATTAGACCATCACTATCAATCATCAGGTAACCCTTCCATAACAGTTACGTTCTCGGCAGGAATGCTAGCATGTTGACCAAAAGTAACTCTTGGTGGGAAGAGTTTATACAAATGGTGTTGGTCAGTCTAAAAATATACTGACCTGGTCTAGCTGAGGGCCCTTTACGAGCGTCGTTTGCGAAATCAGTGACGATATTGCGCCGCAAAAGATATCAATATTTGTGCCAACTGGCAATAATGTCGATCGACTGTAAGTCCTTTAGGTAAAATAAGAACCTGCCAAGTTTTAGCTTAAATACGTTAACCAGCTCCATTGGTTACTGGTCTAAAACTAAAAACCATCTTGCATTCTGTGTCGCTCTTACACTTTTTCTCTTACATTCAAACAATTTTTCTCTTCTTTTCTTCCCCCCCCCCACCTTTTTCTGTCTCTGTTTCTGTCTCTCTCTCTCTCTCTCTCTCTCTCTCTCTCTCTCTCTCTCTCTCTCTCTCTCTCTCTCTCTCTCTCTCTCTCTCTCTCTCTCTCTCTCTCTTTCTCTCTCTCTCTGTCTTTATCTCTTTCTTTTCCCTCACTCTGTTTCTTTTTTATTTTCTCAGTTTAATTTAATGGTCGATCTTAAAAAACAAAATAATAATATATAATGCACAATTATTGTGTAGCCCATTATCCCGTCAATAAAAATCCAAATCTTTAGAACCTAACAGATATAGATGAAAACAATCGAAGGACAACTTTTTTTCTTACTTTCTTTCTCCTTAGTCTCTTCTCACATCACCGGAAATTCAACATTATTTTTTTTCAAAAGTTGGCGTCTGACATAATTTGTTCCTCTATCGCGATTACGTAAGCAAGATGTTAGATAAAAGCATTTAAATCAAAGACATACATGATAAAGAATATTTATTAAAAATTATAAAAATTATTAAATATAAAAATTGCAAGACAGAGTGTGATCGAGCAACGCCGTTTCGCAATGTAGGTTGGGCTTACTATTTTTATATTTCGCAGCTTATCTCAACTTTTTCTTTTCTCATTTAGACCATTATTAGATTAACCTCGATTTTTTGTTATGAAGTGCACAAATATGAAACAGAATATTAAGTTTTGTTATCTAGAAAGTTAAGAATGAATTATATTTTGCAATATTAAACAGCTAGTTACCTTCAGTTTGAATTTTGCCCTATTTTTTTTTTTTTTTTGTTTGTGACAAAGGTTCATGTTTTTTTAGAAGTCAAGTTTCGCTTAGGCGTCAACTCTCTCTATTGAACCAATATGATGTTATGTGTCATAATTAGGCAGTAGCTGAAAAGGTAATTTAGCAGTAAGGCCTAGCACTAATGTCTTCCATATTCATATTTTACAATAAAGTTCAACAAAAAACTAGTCATCTTCATCTAATTTTTCTTCGACTAAAATACATTATGCTAAAATTTTGTGAAACTTTTGTAAGGCTTAACATTTACGAGTTCACTTTGCCAAGATTATTTCTATTTTGAGACTGGTAGCATGTGAGATCTAGGGTGATGGCGTGTAATGTATAGAGAAATAGCCCCGAGGTGTAGAGTGATAGCGTGTGGTGTGGGGAGTAATAGCATGCAAAGTGTAGAACGGTAGCATGCGAGATATAGGGTGATGGCATATTATGTGTAGAGAAAGAGCCCCGAGGTGTAGAGTGATAGCGTGTGATGTGGGGAGTAATAGCATGTAAGGTGTAGAAGGGTAGCATGCGAGATATAGGGTGATGGCATATTATGTGTAGAGAAAGAGCCCCGAGGTGTAGTGTGATAGCGTGTGATGTGGAGAGTGATAGCACGCGATGTGGAGACAAATAGCACGCGAGGAGTGGAATAATAGCACGTGAGGTGTAGCCTTATAGCATGTGATGTAAAGAGTGATAGCAATTTTGATGCACAATGACTGCAGATGTGTTTAACCCTGGGCGAAAGTATGGTTTTGAAAGATAAAGATCGCTGGATTCCACCACGCTAGATTTTGAACTGGGTTCTTAGTAACGGTGACCAATTCCATCAGTAGACACAGTTTGCAGAGATTGAGTCATAACTACGATTAAAAAAATACTTTAAGAAGAAGAAAAAGGACTAATTGTCATTAAGCACATGATACATACCGGCCTTAATTAGAGAGAAAGAGAGAGAGAGAGAGAGAGAGAGAGAGAGAGAGAGAGAGAGAGAGAGAGAGAGAGAGAGAGAGAGAGTACACTATAGTAAAGTATGCAATCTACGTAGGAAAATCGATCTACAAGCCTTATCTTAATAAACTTAGATAATATTTGTAATATGGTATATCAATTTAATGTCTTTGCTGTGGGGTAAAATATTTACCCAAGTTTTAGAGGTAAAGTCTATGCGGGTTCTACTCTCAGATTATAGGAGGTTCAGTTCAGGGCCACATGCTTTCAGCTCCATCCTGCCCTAGAAAGACTTTTTAACATAATTAAGAACAGCTTGATGTGAACGAACTATATCAAACAGTTATTCAAATGAATTGAACTTACGTCTAACTTTGAAAAAGGAGCAGAAAAAGTTGACTGGCTCAACATTTAGACATAATTTATACACTTAATAAGTAGATTGCTAAATACTGAAAATGTATTTTTAGACGAAATCGTGTCAAATAGATGCCGCTATTGTTTACTTATTTTGTAGATAATTGAAGTGGATAACATCTCTATGGCGGTAAGTAGATTCAGTTATTTTTATATTTTTTCCCTCCAATCTCAGCATGGCCAGCCATCTCTGCTGTAGTTTTCGGGTAATGTTACGTCGATCCCAAATCAATCTTCATGTTTGCTCAAGGAAAAAACAATGAAAAAGAAATTTTGCAAGAACTTTTTAAGCATTTGAGGTTTCTGGAAATGTATTATTGACTTCAGTAAGATTATCGAGGAAAATTTATTATTGAAGAAAGAGATCTTTTGAAAAAAGGATAAAAATGAAACAAAGTCACATGAAAACAAACTGTGGGAGCGTTAATTTCTCAGCAGGGCTACAAATAAACTTATTTTCTTTAACTTCTGAGATTATCAACTCGTTTGGTTGATGTTTGATATAGCTCGTAAAAAATCCGCTTATGTCAGACCTTTCTGCATTCTAAACTTGGGCCACCGTCTAGTGGAGGCCGAATTGAAAGTTTAACGCCCCAGGTTCGAGGAAAATCCCTGTCGATTGCAAGGCACACGCTCTTGTTCCTTAGCCAATGACGCTCCGGGAAAAAAATAGAACATAAAACATTAGTTTTTATGAAATATATAATTCGTTTTTGCTGCAACCATCGAAGTCATCAAATGCTTCGAAGTCATGACCGAAACAAGAAGTTAAGGCGCATGTGTATTTAATATTGTTCTTTTCAATGTAATTAAAAGCATTCTGTATTGTCTACTTTTAGCGGATAGAAATTAATATTTTAATTTCATAACATTACGTTATAGGGAATTCTTGTCTTTTTTTCCCTCAGATTTGTCTGTAAAACCCTTGCTGTGTGACAAAATAGGCAGCTAAAAGAAGTAATTCAAAAGGTTCACATTCAGAGATTTTGCCACAAAGGAAATGAGACTTAACAAAAAAATATATTGCTCATGTTATGGCACAGGACTGTTTCCTTCGAAAAAACACAACTTTCAAACAGCCTATAAGACGCCAAATTGTTAAGACCAACAACATAAAAATATGGTATGAACACCTATCAAATAATTTGGATACAATATATGTAACTATGGTTATAGAAATAAATTATTGGATTTTTTTTTCTTTTCGTTAAAAAATGATCCCTGCATCTAAATTTACATCTCATTAGAGCTTTTATGTTTTAAATACGGCGTCTCTAAGTTGAAATCTTATTACGCAAATTCGAACGATTCTATTGTTCTAGGTCATTTCAAGAATCAAACTATAAGGATATTAGGGCGAACGCTCTACCCTCCTACCCAACGG
>JAWDGP010006468.1:252500-255000 GCA_033675545.1 Elysia crispata
CTGTGACTCTAGGATCCACGTCAAAATGGTCCGCCACACGCACGTATTCTGGGTATGGGATGGTTCTGGGTGTACGAGGCAAAAATAGCAGATTAAGTGTGTGGATTTGTTTTTCAAATCCTCATGCTGTCAAAACTTAAAGTGAGAAGTTGATAAGCAAAACGAAGAGCAGAAAAGAACAGAGAATGTCACAATAATTATTGAAGACGGCAACTGGAAACATTAAGCTGGGAAAATTTATGCGAGAGGCTGTGCTTATTCCCAAACCGTCTTGAAAAGAAATAAATCTAGACGTTGATTTCTGCCTGTGTTTGTTCCCAACGGTGTTGAAAAAAACTAGATCTGGATCTTGATCAATCTCTGTGTTTGTTCCTAACCGGTGTTGAATAGAACTAGATCTAGATCTTGATTAGGGCACACAACTTTATGATTACGGGACAGAAAAAAAGAGATAACCGAGAAATTAATTTAACGTTTATAACACTTCGCGTGTAATGCACCTGCGTCATAAAGTTAATGAACAACAGATTTTTACAGGTTATACATAACAATGGGAGAGCTGAGGTTAGACAGGGCAAAGGAATGGTTGGGGGAAGGGCAGTGTGCAGAATGCTTAAACGTTCTCTCTCTCTCTCTCTCTCTCTCTCTCTCTCTCTCTCTCTCTCTCTCTCTCTCTCTCTCTCTCTCTCTCTCTCTCTCTCTCTCTCTCTCTCTCTCTCTCTCTCTCTCTCTCTCTCTCTCTCTCTCTCTCTCTCTCTCTCTCTCTCTCTCTCTCTCTCTCTCTCTCTCTCTCTCTCTCTCTCTCTCTCTCTCTCTCTTTCTCACTTTCTCTACTCACGAGTTGATGGCTCCAAATCCGATAAGCCAAGCCCTGGCGCCCTTCATAAAGAGCTTGACCGGATTTTCACGTCTCACCAGGAAAAAGTCGACGGAGAGCCCAACAAACTGTATCAGCCCTATGTTTCCCACCACGACTAGCAGGGAGAATTCCCCCATGGAGCGGAACGCTGGTCCCAGGTTCTCTAATCCGGCTATTGATGCGGCTATCAGGCTGGCAGAGCCTACAGGTGTGGTCCTGGTTGAGGTGAGGAGGTTGGGAGATGTGTGCTAAAATGAGACAGGATGCGATGTTCCTTTGGAATCTTTAGGAAAAAAGCAAGAAGGAAAGAAAGTAGATGGATGGAAGTAGTTAAAAAAAGGCAAGAGTAAAACAGAGGGAGATACGTGCAGCAGAGAGAAAGAGAGAGAGAGATAGAGAGAGATGTGGAGGGAGATAAAAGAAAAAAGAGTGATAGAGGGAAACAGGTGAGAAGAAGAGGACTGATCCTCAACGGGGAGATTTATTTTATTTTCATACAATCAAAGAAAGCAAGCTGGCTGCCAACTTTGTGCTATTTATTTTCATTCCTTCCAACTACGTAATGTTGCTAAAATGACTTACAATCATTCGGCATTAGTTGATTGTTGTGTGTGTTTCATAAAGCATTCTGATAGATTGATAAAATAATAGGAATAGTTCTCTTACACTGTAGAACTCGATTAAACAAGATCTTTAATTAGTAGTGATAGAAAAATCGTTCAAAACTGGAAAACCGACTAGTAATCGACTTAGGTGACAGAGAGTACAATGTATCCACGCACCACTTGATCCATGTAAAGAGTTTAAAGATGATGTGAGCTCCGGCCTTGAAGAACGCCAGGAATGGTTTCCCGTGGTCACCTGACTGGGAGGCGGCGATGCCCAGGGCTGCACTGATCACTATCAGACCTGGGAAGGAGAAAAAGTCGTCAATACTTCTGTACCCATGAATTATGTATGCTTTATAAGAGATTAGTAGCCTTTGGTGGTTATGTGTTAAAGCTGGCGTTGGAGGTATGCGAGAATTTAGTTGTTGGTTCAATCCAAGCAGGTGACTGGTGTGGGTTAATGCTAGTTTACCTTGTTCGCCCCTTACGACTTGGTAGAATTTTTTTTTTGTCTAGATGCTGGAAAACTTAGGCGTCATTTTCGGATAATTCATAATGAACATTTCAGTTAAAATTCTATCATTTGGATTTACGAGATATTAAAAATGGTAGTCACGTTTACTGCATGAAAGTGCAAAAAACGGACAGCGGTAATAAACCAAATGAAAGAATGAAGTAACATGAATAAGTAAACTTCTTTACTTGTTCTATACACTACAGGGTGTCTGCAGTTCTAGAGCTGTTTACATGGCACGCTGAAACTTGAAAGTCCATCTTTTGAACCAGATTTTAAGAGCTCCACCAATCATTCAAAACTACCTGCGCCTGACTCTTGCACTATTTTGAAACCCAGGGCCGCTTACACATTTTACAAGCCATGCAATGAGTAAAACTGAGAGAGCGACAAATTAGTCGCAAGTAAAAGTTGCATGAAAGCCGTTTTGCTTAATATTCACTGATTTGGTGTGATGTAAGATGCCGCAACTAGACTGATACAATGAATGGTAACGTGTAAGCGTTATTTAGCAGTTGG
>JAWDGP010006468.1:260000-290000 GCA_033675545.1 Elysia crispata
TGTAATGAGGAGAGAGAAACTACAACATCTTGTGACATCTGGGATGATCGAAGAGCGGAGGAAAACAACGAGAAAAGATGGTGGATGGACTAACAATGTGGCTCAAAGTAGGACGAGTGACAGAAGCACTGAAAGCGAGCGACAAAGGATAGAGATGCGTGGAAGGTCATGATCACCTGCGCTAAAGAGCACGGCACCTAATTGACTGATATAAAAACAAAGCGGAGTCAGGGATGCGTAACCTGAAATGTGTTTACATATTCATTTTAAACGAGCGATAGTATATTTAAAAATTTCATTATGTGTGTTTTTTTCTTCTATTGAAAAGGAATGTAGAGCAAACTGAAAAAACAGTTGGTGCGGGTTAAATGAAAGCCGAAGGAATGAAGATAGAGTTTATAATTATCATTTTGTATGCATAAAGGCTGTTTGGTTTCACAGCGGCATTTCTAAGGTGAGCGTTCTTCTTTGAGTCTTTTAAAATTGCGGAAAAAAAGGTGTACATAAGTATTTACCTATTAAACTCAAGCCATTGTTCAGCTCAAAATTTAATGTGGCACCCAACTTACATTCTGAATTCATGATGTGAGAGAAAAATATAGGGACACTGGAGAGAAAGCCGGATTTAACTTCTACGCAAGTTCTTCGGGAACTTAAATCTAAATGTTAAATATTTATCATAATTATAGGAAGATCTATGGAAGTTGTGAGCCACATGCACAGTCTGTTTTTTGTTCATTTTTTACCCGATTTATTCGCCAATGTATATACACCAAATGAAACAGTGTTACAAGAAGCCGTCACAACAAGATCACTAAAAAATAGAACAAGTAAACGCCATAAAACCTTTTTTGGCTATGTGATGAGAAGAGAAAAATAAGGGAATTATCCTGTGACAACTGGAATGAACGAAGGAAAACGCAACAGGGAAAACAGCGCGAAAAGATGGATGGACTAACAAAGTGGTTCAAAGTAGGAAGAGTGACAGAAAGACTGAAAGTGACGAGGGATAGAGGTGAGTGGAAGGTGATGATCACTTACGCAAAAGAGCACAGCACCTGATTGATTTCTATAGACCAAACAATGTAGTTATGAAGTAGGTGATTGGTCAAGGTTTAAAACCCGTTTTAATTCTAACTGCAAACCTTACTCTGTATTCAGAGACAGTATGTCTATCCAATACATTGTGTTTTTTGACAATTAATGTCTTTTACAAAAAAGAGAAGAAAAAATGGCACAGTCCTATCTGAGGTTTTTTTTTTACTCTATCACTGTTTGCCCATGTTCTCTTGATCATGATTTAGGGTGAATTGGACTTTTTCGGTTGTTGTTTTGTTTGTTTTGTTTTTTTGTTTCTTTGTTTTTTCTGGGTTTTTTTTTTGTTTTCTGTTTGTTTGTTGTTGTTGTTTTTGTTGGGTTTTTTTTTTTGCTGGTTGTTTTTTTTTTTTTTTTAGTTTTTCTTTAGTTTCAAACTAATGGAAAAAAAGAAGCTGCGAGTTTATTTGTGACCGAAAAAAATAAGAGAGTGAAAGATAAAAAAAAAAAAGAAAAAAAAAGATTGCGACTTTTTTACTTATATCATTTATCGTACTTTGAGCTCTTTTAAGGTTTGAAGGCAAATTTACGTTTTAAACACACAAATTCTTTTTTGTCAGTTAAATAGAATTTGACAACAAAGGTTCGAACATTTTCACCATGAAGATGTGAAAATCTAGATGAGGGTGCGCCAGATACTCAGTCGGTAGGGTGTTAGACTAACAGACAGAAGGTGGTGAGTTCTATCTCCCTCTGAATCATCTGGTATTGGAGTCAGACGCCATTCCGTCAGCGGAACTGAAAGTCACCGTTTCCGAGCAAGTTTTTTTTTTTCCCGAGAAATCTAGAAGACTCAAAACTAATGAAATGACCATAAGTAAGGGTTACAAAGAATTAGAGTGTTAGGTAGAGCATAGCTTATACCAATATACTATATAGTTCCGTTATTGTTATAAGCCATGCTCTCTTTAAGTGGCAAAGCGGCGGGTGCCGACTGATCTATAAATCGGTGGTTCGAATCCCGTAGAGGCAAGTATTTTTAGATCATTTACATTCAAGATCTATTCCTAACATCTACTGAGCACTATCTAAACCTGTAGCTCTTTATAATCCTTCCTTATAATTGTTCCCGTGGTACGCGCACTCTAAACCTAATCAGAAACCTATGTCGATGAAGCAAAGGATCTACTAACTTACCTAACCAGAGAATGCCATCCTGGCCCAGGTCCACAGATCTAACCAACAGACCGACCAGGAATCCGACGATTATACCGACAATGTTACATACCAGGAACAGGTTGTCCATCACAAACCGACGAAACCTGTTCTCTGTGAAAAATATTTCATCATTTTATTCAATCATATTAGGCAGAAAAGATGCAAGTTTGCAGCATATTAAAATCGAATTTTCCACAAACGTTGCACTTAGTAATGAGCTATATCACATAGCATAACTCTCTCTCTCTCTGAGCATTATTGCGCTACGCCTTTAATCTAATAAAACCATAAGAACGGAGTTTAACCATAATTTTGAAAAATTTACAGATGTAAAAAGCATTATTCAAATGCTAGGGTACACTTACAATAACGACTCCAAATTCGGATTGAAACGAAATTGACATCTTTGTATAGTGATTTTTACTCTGGAAAAACAATAACAAAAATCGCTTTAATCGACCAAATGTTTGTAATATGCTTTCATTTCTATTAAACTGACATACTAATGCCAGCACTATAATAATTGTTTCTCATCGTATTGCCCTTGTAACCGAATCTAAATTATATTTCAGGAGGGCTTTGCTTGGTGTTTGAAATAATTGTAAGAAATTTTATTGCGCGAGACAGGATCTAAGCAAGATATATTCCTTATTACTTTACTTGAAATCTTCAAAAGCTTTAGGAAAAAAAAGTTTCACTGGCTAAGGCTGAAATTTTAAAAAATGAGACCAACGAACTTTTTTTGTCCCTTGAAGTTAGTTTCTTTGGGCAGAAAAACGACTGTAATTGGGCTTTAATATGATAGACTTTTTTCTATTAGATGATTTTCGGCCAAAAATATAATAGTACTTGGGTTTAAAATCATGAATAAAATTGGATCTTTTTCTTTAATGTCTTTCAGCAGAAAAAAAGTAACAGTTATTCAGCTTAGACTCATTAATGTAACTGATATATTTAAATTTAATGTGTTTCAGCAGAAAGAGATAACAGTAAATATTTGTTCTTACACTCATTTATATAGTTGACTTTTTTGTAATATCTCTCAGCAGAAAAAGATTACAGTAATTATTTCTGGACTCCTTTCATAGTTAATTTTCTTTTCCCTTTAATTTCTTTAACGAAATAAATAAAAGTAATTTGTCTTGTGTCTTTCACATAAGCAATTCCTTTACTCTTTAATGCCTTGGTTCTACAAATTCTTCCTTGAATAAGCCTATAATAGCTAATTTAAAAAAAATATTCCAATCTTTTTATCAATCGTCTAAAATAAATATTATTATTATTATTATTATTATTATTATTATTATTATTATTATTATTATTATTATTATTATTATTATTATTATTATTATTATTATTATTATTGTTGTTGTTGTTGTTGTTATTTTTGTTGTTGTTGTTGTTGTTGTTGTTGCTGCTGCTGCTGTTGTTGTTGTTGTTGTTGTTGTTATTGTTATTATTATTATTATTATTATTATTATTATTATTATTATTATTATTATTATTATTATTATTATTATCATCATCATCATCATCATCACTATTATTATTATTACTATTTGCTTTCAAATAATTTATATGGGCAGCTGTGAACTTCCTCAAAGCAATGCGCGGATACACTTTTTAAGGGTATCCATAACCTTTCAATGAGCGCTCTTAAGGATATCTAAGTAGATAGATAAACTACAGAAGTACCTGTCTTCCAGTACAAACAGTTCCCATGCACTCACCACCACTGGTTCTCCTTGTCTGTCCCTCTGTCTTGTGCCCATTCTCCACCACGGCATCCATTTCCTCTAAAGCGTTAACATCTATCAGAAATAAAAAAAAAAATATTCAAATCTGAGTGTGTTAAGGAGAAGCAACTTTTGCTTAAAGATGACAATTATTCTGGTCATGCGTGCAGCATGGAGCTATCATGTCATTAAAAGCTCTGAGTATCGCTAGTTTGGGATGCTATCTTTCGGTTTTATCTTATTTTTAATTTATTTTTTTTTTGTTTAGTCATGCTTTGCATGGATACGTCTTAAAAGAATTATAGAAGCTAAAACAGCTGGACTTTATCTGTGAGAGCGAGACTGATAAGATGGAAATGTTTCGGCAACAACTTTTTTTTTTAATTTTGAGATTTGAGAATGCGTCCTATTTACTAATAGTATTTTCGTTGTTTGTAATGTTGCCGTACTGACGAAGCCAACCTTTAGACGAAACGTTGATATGTAATGTTAAATTCTGTAATCTTTGTCTATATAAGTCCAGGTTGGGTGATTGTTTACACCTTAAGTTATTCTATTCCATCTTTTACCTATGCATACTACGGATCCTTGGACTTATATATATTTGTGACCAAGATGTTGGCAATTCTTTTCTTTTTTTTTATTCTATAGATTAAAGTTATTTTCCTAATTGTAGTAGGTTGATGGAATAAAGCTGAAAGCACCCCATTCTGTTTTCTTAAAGAACATTTAATAATACTTCATTAAAAAAAAGTTTGCTCTCACCCACTAATATCATAAAGCTAAGTTTTTCGAATCTACCTTTTAGATATCTGTACCTCTGGTCTTTATGTGTGAAAAAAATAGTATTAGAGTACACATACTCGTACTGTTAAAAATGTTGGTCGTATTAATCGATGTAAGAGATTCACTGTAACAAGCTTATCTCCTCAGTAGGTCGGAGCGTAAAAAGAAAATCTTAGATTGAAAAGTCGTTAGCAATATTGTATTTTTGTACTTTGTGCATACCTTCTTTTTAGAAAAAAAATCTGTAAACAATCTTAACGTCTTTTTTGCATTAATTTATTTTCCCGCCATGATTTGTCACTAATTCAGTAAAAATTTTTTCTGCCTATTCGCCTGTCTGTCAAGATTGAAATTAATGTAAATTCAGTTCTTGATCAAAAAAAGAGTAAAAATGTTTTGTATCGTAAATTTTATATGTAGAATGATATTATTAACGATGCAAAACATTGTTATAATACTTTTATGTTAAGAATTGTGTTAAAGATAAAACCTATAATGGCAATTGTTTTTTTGTTGTTTTTTTTTTGCAAGAACACGAATATTTTAATATGATACAATAGGCTTGGAATTAAAACATGAATGTATATTTAATTGTTATTTTCCTTTTAAACCACAAAACCTATTTTTTCCTCCCACACAAGCTGCTATCCTAAAGTATGTCAAAGCACCCATAAACAAAACTAAAGAATAAGTAATGAAGTACTGCTAGGACTACGAGCGACCCAATTTGCCCTGCACAAAAGCAGGTTATCAATTATGTTTTGTGTGCCTTTTTTTGTATTCAAACAGCCCAGACAAGATATTAAAATAATGCATTTAAACAATAGCAGGCTTCTGTGTTGCGCTCTTACTAAATGGTTCATGCTGCTGTTTGGGAAAGATAAATTAAGCAATATCTAGTAGTAGTAGTAGTAGTAGTAGTAGTAGTAGTAGTAGTAGTAGTAGTAGTAGTAGTAGTAGTAGTAGTAGTAGTAGTAGTAGTAGTAGTAGTAGTAGTAGTAGTAGTAGTAGTAGTAGTAGTAGTAGTGGTTCAGTGGTTGTAGAAGTAGAAGCCGTAGTAATAGTAGTAGCATCAGGTATTGTTATTGGTATAGCACGAGCAGCAATATGCTTATAACTTTGATGAAGTGGAGATCATGTAAGATTTCTTTGTCTAACATTACGTTATCTTCAATATCCAGGTCCTTTCTCCATCATTCACACGGACTCAAATTATTGTTATAAACTTACCTAATTTGTCAGTTTCCATTTCTCTTTATACCGTTTTAAACAAATTTATGTAAATCACTCTTAAGTACCAAGAAGGCAGTTTTCAAACAATATTATATAGTCCTAGGAAAAAAAAAACAATAAAGGAATACAAATATTAATGAAACAAATATATGCTTTCAGAAAAGTACAGGAGTTGAAAGTAGACACATTCTATTCAACAAAACTCAGTTTTTAAGACTTAATTCTGCAGCTTTTTACAGTCTTGTTCTTCTCCTACTGTGTGAATACTTTTGTTGATACCGTGTATCCTGCTAGTCCCACTTCATTGGTCAAGGTCCTGAGGCCAGCTGTATTTTTTTAATGGATCAGACCAATGTTCTCTCGTCATGTGTCGTCACTACTTCCACTTCAATTGTTACTTGTTCCTATTGATAGCACCGTACCTTTCTCCTCTTCTTCTCGTGTAGCTTGCCATGAGGCCCTAAAACTTTGCTACTTCTAAGCTGGCATCTTGATCACAGTATAGAACGCTTTAAAGAAATTGAATTACAACAGAGAATGAGAACAAGGGACTGGAGGACACAAAACCGATAGGCAGTTAGAAGGATAAAGTTGTCAAGAGCCTGAAGAAGGGAAGCATATGAAATACGGAAAGAAGGATCACAAAAGTATTAGGGAATAAAACAATAATGGCAAGATGGTAAATCCAGAGAAGCACACAGAGCCAGATTTTCTCACTAATTCTAAACAGTAATTGAAAAAAAAAAAAACAAGATTAGAAGGCAGAGATTTCCATACAAGACATTCAATGAGGAAAATTGAGTTTGGATGATTGTTGATGAATATAGCTTATCCACAACATAGTGATTTCAAGTCTCTTTGCAAACAAAGCTCCCGGCGGGCAGAAAAAAAAACCACAAGATAAGGCTCTAAACTCATCCACCGTAGATATATGGCTCGAACCCGCCAAGAAATTCCTGCATATATCAGGGCAAACGCCGTAACTCCCACAGCCACCAGCTCTTCTCAAGAGGAGAGAAGAATAGGAGAAAAGAAAATAGACTTTGCGTACAAGAACCAGACCAGCTCGCGCCAAATACCGAACAAAGGATAATCCTGGGGAAGAACTCCTACTATTTTTCTGCTCATTTACAGTACCCACTCCTGTTTCATAGATCTAGAATATTAATAAGATTACAGTAATTGAAATATCCATCCAGCCCGTAAGTGCTCCTCCCAAGGTGGCTAACGGAGGAAGGTGGGGGGAGGGGGTCTTAGCTGCAGCACTATTTAAAACTACTTGACTAGTAATAAAAGACATCTCTAATCACTAATCTCTTGAATCTAGTGGAGTTGATCAGATATGCAAGAAAACCACCATCTCTAGGTCTGGGAACTCTCTTTACAATTAAAATGCTGGGTGTCGCATTTTTATGAAATGTTCTTGGAAGTGCAATGAATCTGTTGGAAGGCAGTGTAAATTTTATAGTTTCAAACCAAAAAGTGGTGTTTAGATAAACTATAACTTGGGGTAATTGATATTGAAACAAATAAGGTGGTCAAACAATGATAGAGGCCGTGAAAGTCGAGCTACATTTAAGGATCTAAATAAATATGTATATATATATATATATATATATATATATATATATATAAATATATATAGTTTAGATAAATATATCTCAAACATAAATTTAACTCGAGACCGACAAATATGACACAGAGGCGAGAGAACTTACTGAGGATAGATGGTTTGTGATTGATTATTCTATACCATTGAGTGCTGTTAATTGATAAAGACCAAATCTACTAAGTTTGTTGGAGACCAGTGATAAAAAATAAGTGTTTTATAAACAGATGCGTAGCAATACATTATGATTTCAATTAACTGTTCACGATGTCGTTTTTTTTTTAAATATCGAAGGTAAATTAGACGTTTAAATTGAAATCATTCAGAGTTATTAATATAATATTATATGATATTTATATTTGAATAAAATTGCTGATCTTTGGCACAAAAAGTTGTAGTTCTCAAAGAAACGATTTAAGTTTTTCGTTTTTGTGTATATTCATTTCGTTTTCCTTCACATTGATTTCTTAAAGATACTTAAAAAAAAATATAGGTCATCGGAAAAAATACTTCACATACAAAAAGAACATTTCATTTTTTTAAAACAAGAAATTCAACTCTAAAAGATGTATTTTATCACAAATGTGTTACAATTTTTTTTATTCTTTCCCTAGAGAAGAATACCTTTTGAGGACGACATTTTGCTTCCACCAAAGCTTCTGGAAGAAAAGTTCGCTTAATTTCCTTTTTTGGCTTAAGATAAAATTACTCTCTACACCACTGCTGTCTTCGGAAAGAGTCGTATAAAAATTCGCAATACTCGTGGGTCTCTTCTGTGGATCCTGTTTAACTCAAGGTGCACTGTGATGTATCCTTTATACACTTGAATGATAGAGCATCATTAATGACAACGCTTTTTTTAATGTACGTATCATAGTACAAGAAAGTCTGTTGTATGATACACACATCAAACACAATCGGGAGAGCCCTATCTCGTCATGCTCGTACTTCAATTTGTGCAATCTCACGATAATTTCATTGTGCAAGGAAAGAAGAATTTAGGTCGGATTATCTGCTGTTGGTGGTAAACATTTTATGAATGGCTGGAGTTTTTAACCTCCATACCCTTCTCTCCCACCCCCCCCCCTTACTCCCCCTACCTCCCCCCACCCCCTAGGTCTAATTGCTCTTTTTTCTTATGCAACTTAAAGAGATGAGCTAAATGTGTCCAGGTGCAGCATATGTAATATATTTATAAGGAAGACGCTACTCTATCAGTCTATACCTTGTTTACTATATTCAGATTCGAGGGAAAATAAAAAAATATGGGATACATTTTGTTGTTTGTTTGTTATACTCCGTATTGCTATATAGTCACTGTGGTTAGCGCCTCGGTCTTTTTATCCGACGGTTTAGAGTTCGAACCCAACCACAGCTCATGTTACAACTGAGTCAGGAAAGCAATTCACATCACTGCAATTTTTTTCCCTTCAGACCATCCGTCTGGTAAATAGGTGGCCGGCTTCCTAAAATACATACAGGCTAAGTAACCGAAGTGATCAAACTTTTGTTGTAAGTAAAAAAGTGATCTATATCATTTAACAATTTAGCAGAGTTAGGACAGTTAGATATTTTTGTTTTGAAGGCCTGAAGGCTGAATTATTAGTACGTTCTGAGTACAATTAAGTGCTTGTTATTCCCAAAAGTGAAAAGAAATAGATCACTATACTTTAAACACGCAACGTATGTGCATGAGATTTATAGAATGTTTGAACTTAATGCTAACCAACCAGAGGTTTTATGGTGATCGTAAAATTGAGTTTAATCTCTCGTGGTCTATTAAAACCTCTTGGCTGTAGGAAGGAAGATGTCAGGTCTTAAGTCTACCTTTTGAGAAGGAATATTATTACCATTATCTCTTTCTTTCACAGTAAAGTACGAAAAGAATAAGAATGTGAGTTTTAAATATTTGGACAACAAAATTTATATTCTTTCATAACCAGCAAATTTATATTGAGCTACACTTAAGTGCTATTCATTCACTTTTGCCTTTTGCACATATGAATAAAAACAAATGAGTAAAACAGATTTGGTATGAAGATTGCATGATCATCACTAAAACGTAATCTAATTTTACTGAAACAATAAATAGTAAAGCCTTCGAAGGACGCAGATTTGACGGTGCGGGAAGGATATGTTTTTAACATAGCTATGTCTCTTAAGGTTGCAATGAATCGTCTGTTCGAGAAAAATTCTTTTACCTTTAATATAAAGCAAATGTGATAATTTTGGAGATGGCAAAGGTCTGCGCTTAAAACAGTACAAGATGTTATCCATTCAAGACATATGTTGAGACAGTTTGAAGTCTCTCACTTAAAGAAAGCCTCGATGAAGCTCAAAGGTCATTATGAGCTAGAGTTCGAAAACTAGAAAAGATAAAAACACGGACTTTTGCTGTTCAACTTTAAGCCTTAACCCTAGTACTGCATTATATTTAAGCTTTGCCCTGACGATAATGCAATAGTATCTCCCTGCAGTCGCAGAAGACACGTGACTGAAAAGTCTCTCCACCTCGGCTATAGTTTTAAATTATCTATACAATAAAATCTAAAATACGATTCACTGAAAGCTAATGATATCTGTAACTAGTAGCAATTTTTCCTTCCTCATTTATTATAGTTTCTGTATCAGTTAGCACAGCTATAGTAACAATGATTACTATAATGCAGTTCATTAAAAGCTTGGGCTATCTGTTTCTAGTAGCAATTTTTCCTTCCTCATTTATTATGGTTTCTGTATCAGTTATCACAGGTATAGCAACAATGATTACTATAATGCAGTTCATTGAAAGCTTGGGCTATTTGTTTCTAGTAGCAACTTTTCCTTTCTCATTTATAAGTTTATGTGCGAGTCAGAAACAATGGACAAGAAGTTTAAGTACATTACCAAGATATTTTATTGGTTTCTTCCGCTCCCCACAAGCTTATCTGCTCCTCATTTTCTTGCCTCAGCGTAATGGTTTTCGTTCATATCGACGTTATAGAATTCTAACCGTCTACCTCGGAAATTTTGCACCATACTTTTTTTGTCATATTTAGTTACAACGTTACTGTATCAATGTTTTACCACAAAGAGCGTCCTCATTTGACCAATAGAAAAGTATGTTTGATTACAACTTTTCTATACGTCTATTTTGATAAGTGATCAATCGGAAAATTTTCTTATTTCAGCCAAACGGTTTCCTATCCTATATTTTTTTTCGGTGTAGAGGAATAGTTTGTCCGATGGGCAGGGACTGGACTTATAAGAGTTATATGGCAGTGTCCGGTGTATATCTTGGTTCTTTCCTCTGGTTTGGGAACATGTAGTGGAGATTCGCCATGTGCAATACTTTGATATGGTACTATCAGTGCTACTGTGTTCTGAGAGCTAGATAAGAGCTCATTTAGTTCATACTTAAAGTTCAAGTGCGTCGCCCCAAGTCACTCCTGAACATTTTCTAGAACATGGTCAGGAGTACTTTTAAAACTTTTCTTCTTGGATCTTGGCGCCTGTAGTGGATTTATTGACCTTTGTTATTTCGGTCATAAAAGGATAATTGTCTGAGTTTCGACAAAAATAACAGTACGGTGAACAAAAACTTAGGGTAGTGCAGTTTGTAAAACTGCTTGTCCAATAATTGTTATCCTACCCGGTCTTAACTTTGATCCTCTTCTAGGCGGTTGTAGAGGTGCATTATCCTAAGGTAATCAAGATTTTCGGGATGTTCTGTCGGGTCCATTTTCTCTTAATTCAGATAACAACGACCCCGTCGGAGTTTATATTTTCGTATTTTCAAAATTGGAGCGATGCTCGGGTGGGAAGTTATTGGATAGAGAACTAGGCTGAGGTTGATATGTTTGGGTGGGGCAGTGAAGGTTATTTAAGTTTTCCTGATGTAAAGTAAAAATATCTTTATCATTAGTGTATCGGTGTCGACATAGATGGTAAGACTCGTGTGATGGTTTGCGGAGAGGCTAATTGTATTTAAATCAATTTAGAAAAACGGGAATAGCAGTGACAGCGTGAAAGAGTGAATACCTGGGTGACATACATAAAGATACAGCCGTCTCAAGATGCAATACATGTCTGTTCTGAAGTAAAGTGTAGAGCTAAATTCTTTATGCCAAGCAAAGAAACCTCGTCCCCTATTAGGTTCCTCTAAATGCAAAACGGGGGGAATCTGTAAATAGCTCTGGGTAGAAATGCTAAACTTCCGCTCTGAAGCTATGATTAATACTGTAATGATGATCAAAGAGGGGAAAATGTCTGCACTACTTTTAAGCAGTCAAAACAAACAGCCAACGTCTCCTGTGGTATTTGTAGTTTGTAATAATAGCTATTCAATCGACTATTATACTGGAACTATTTGGAATTTTCAGACTTGCAATACATTAAAAAAAATGGGACAGTGTCAGAATGGCTATCATCATCAGTAGTAGTAGTAGTTAAAGTAAAGAAATAGCACTGGTGCAAGCAGTATTAGTAGTAGGAAGAGGAGGAGGAGGAGTGGTAGTAAAAGTAGTAGTAGTAGTAGTAGTAGTAGTAGTAGTAGTAGTAGTAGTAGTAGTAGTAGTAGTAGTAGTAGTAGTAGTAGTAGTAGTAGTAGTAGTAGTAGTAGTAGTAGTAGTAGTAGTAGTAGTAGTAGTAATAACAATAATAGTAGTAGTGGAACTAGCAGTGGTACTAGTAGTAGTATTAGTAGTAGTGGTAGTAGTAGTAGTAGTAGTAGTAGTAGTAGTAGTAGTAGTAGTAGTAGTAGTAGTAGTAGTAGTAGTAGTAGTAGTAGTAGTAGTAGTAGTAGTAGTAGTAGTAACTGTAGTAATAACAAGTTGTAGTAGTGCAATTGATATTTATAGTAATAATTATAACAGAAATATCGAAAGTTGGGGATAAGCCCGCACAAAAAGAACGGTTTCAATAAAAGCTTTTTACTCACCTTGAGAGTTTGAATTCGAACAGTGTTGTGTTTTCCGTGGGATCAATTTAGCATCACATTCAGACATTTTGCTGTAGTGGTTATTTTCGTTCTCTTATTTTTCTTCTTTACACATAAAGATTTCAGCGACAAGTAATAGGAACAAATAAATCATTCACTACAATCTAATTAAATCATTGGTGTGTTGGAAATAAAATGCGGAGTAAGATAACGAAGAAATATTCTGGATGCAAAAACCTGTTAAAAGATTAAAGTTTATACCGGCAGAGAAACAAAGTAAATGAAAGACATCTGCCGCCACCCAAGAGAAGTCGACTTGACATACGAGAGAAACTAGATAAGGTTAGACGGAGATAAGGGCTACAAAAGTAGTGACCCAAAAAAAATTTAAAACAATAATTTTTCAACTTTTTTTTTTTTAATTCCCATAAGTAACTGGAAATCTTACAAAGTTCGGTGAATGTGACTCGATTTACTCGTGGATGCTTTTTGCGTGGTTTTAATACCTTTAATCAGGATGTTTCTTAACCTTAGTGCGACAGGAGCTGTTTTTATCATATATATTCATTTGTAGAATCTTAAAAGATAATGTGATTAGCAAATTCAGTCGATAGACGTGTCAGATCTAGAAAAAAAAATTAATATTAAATGATTTGGTTAACTTGACAACTGATCCCTTCGTAGAAAATTTGCACCGATTATGTTATGGATGTGCTCTGTTTAAGTTTTATCACTTAAGGAGAGTCGCAATTGAGACAGGGTGTACATAAAAACAAAAATGGTGCAATAGAATGGCAAACTTCTTTCATTAAAATATAAAGAGAATTACTATACCGTGTAATTTAAACAAACTGAACATAATTCATAGGTCTCTAATTAATTAAGCCTTCATAACAGAGTAAAATAAAATCGGAAAATTTATTTTGTTACTTTTCTTGACTTTCCCTCGCGTGCACATTTCTTTGACGATGCAAAAATGAAGGATAGAAGAAAACCTAGGGAGCCATCACCTAGGTTTGTCACTGTATAACCCGAAATATTTCAAGAAGAACATTTTTGTTTTGTTTTTTTTTTTATTTTTTTCTAAGGCTTTCTGTATGCTAGCTACCTCTATGAGTATCAAACTACCTGCTTTGTTCTTGAAATATAACAAAGTAGGTTGGGATAAAGAGATAGAGAGATGACAAATTAGGAAGAATGAGACGGTAAGTGATGGGATGTAAAAGAGAGACAGACAGAGTGAGAGATAAGAGATGTGAACAAAGGGAGAGATTCAGAGAAGGAGATACAACCGATATTTGAGACAGCAAGATTGACAGAAATAAAAATAAACAATTTTATGACCAGGGAATCATAAGAAAAACATATAAACTGCCGAGGCTTCCTAAAAGACAGGCCAAGTAACAGAAGTGAACAAACTTAATTAAGCTGTTAGTGGAAGAGTGAGCTACATCATTTAGCTATTGGGCAGAGCTAGGGCAGTTAGATGTTGTTGTGTAGGCCTGTTGATTTCATTATTAATTTTATTCTTTCCTAACTATGCCCAAAAGTAGAAAGAAAAAGATCTCTTTAACTCAAACATGCAAAAGTTTGTTCACCTCGGTGACTTGGCCTTTAGTTTAGGAAGCCTCGCATGGAACACATCTTATAAGTTGTTTTTTTCTTTATGATTTAGCGAGAATGAGCGCTCTTTTCATTTTTAAAGTACCTTATCATTCATATTTAACAGGCTGCGACAGTCGAAAGTAGACCTATAGATCTAAAGATGCAAATAACTGATATAGAAATAAATAGAATAGAAAGAGCAGTCAAAGACCTAGAACTAGCTCACGGTCCGCAAATTCGTCAAAAGACGTAAAAAGAACAAATAATAAATATAATTATCATAAAAATATTTTACATCATTTGCAAGACAATGGGGAACACTCTTGATAAAAATCGTTTTCAAACTATCGTTATTTTGTAATAGATATTCAACATTTCATCATTGATTTTTAACATAAAAAGGCCTACTATACATGACATTTCTACGTCAGAACAAAAATAATGGAAGTGTATAATGTCATGTGAGTGACTTTTTTTTTTAATTTAGATCTTTTCCTGTGAATAATTTAAGATGTATTAGACAATGTTCTTTGTTATTTTTATTGGTAATATATCATTTTTATCACAAAAACAGTAAAGTTTTTTTATAACAATTATAGTATATTTGAGGGGGATATTTAATTCCAAATGATATTTTCCCGTCGTCTTTGACTTTGTGAATTTCGTTTGTATTTTGCCCTGGCTCTCTTTTTCCTTCTTGCTTTCTCTCTCTCTCTTTTTAAAATTTAGAGGACAGCTCTATCAATTATTTCTTAAATACATGTTTTAGCATGCCTCATAAACAAAATGTGCACATTTAACTGTATATTTTCTAACCAAATAACATAAGGCTCTTTATTTCGCGTCGGTAGTTTGTAGACCTGTCATAGTAAAATACTAAAGACAGCACGGTTCAAAGTGAATATTGTGCTGAAGAAATAAGGGACATGATGACCATGTATACGAAATCAATTTTTAGTTTACAGCTATATTATAGCAGAGTATTCGATAACATCTAAAGAAAAATAAGAAATTTGAAATCTCTGCACAAAAAAACCCGAAAATTTAGATGGTGTATCTAGAATACACAATTTAAGAAACACTTCAAACTTTATTATAGATACATTAAACAAAATTGTTGGGTCTTTTTAGTGATATTTTTCTCTAAAGGGATCACACTAGAGGAGTTTTATATTTTAGAGTCTACAATAATAAATTGTAGCCAAAAAATCTCAGACAACGTAAAAAGTGTATCATACTTAGAAATAAAGGGCAACGTGGCTCAGCTTTAAGATCTCATTTCAGTAGTACGGAGATATTTAAAATTGTTCTGATGGTTGTACAGAGTTTATAACTTAAAGCTAGATTGTATTATTAATGTAGATCTAGGTTTGTCTTTTCTTTCGAAGTAAGATTTTCGAATTGGTGGCAGCCTATCGTTTCCTGCCCAATCCTCTATAAATTGTTTTTGGGGTCGAGCACATTTCTGTAGTTGTTTTTTTTTTTTTTCTTCTTTTATTAGCAGCATCTCATCGTCTTATATTTATTCATTAAACTTTGTTATTAAGGACTTCAGGGTTAACATCAATTCAGTTTATTCTTTATACTTCTTTATGAAATAAAGATGGGAATATTATTGTGGTGATAAGGAGATGGGAGATCATATTATGGTATTGATGGTGATGATGGTGATGATGATGATGATGATGATGATGATGATGATGATGATGATGATGATGATGATGATGGTGATGGTGATGATGATGATGATGATGATGATGATGATGATGATGATGATGATGATGATGATGATGATTATAATGTTGATGATGATGATGATGATGATGATGATGATGATGATGATGATGATGGTAATGATGATGAACGTGATGATGATGATGGTAATGATGATGATGGTGATGATGGTAATGATGATGAACATGATGATGATGATGATGATGATGATGATGATGATGGTAATGATGATGAACGTGATGATGATGATGGTTATACTGATCATGAGTTTGAGGATGGTGACGAAGAGGAGAAGATGAGTAATAAAGAAGAGAGAGAAGGGAGGGAGGAAACTGAGGAAGAAGACAGTACTAATGTAATGATGAAGAGCGGGAGAGCGAGGAGGAAAGGGAAGAGCAGTATCTGAATATTAACTTTATTTAAGATGATATTGCGGAGTTTGAGCGATTTGTCGATCATTATAAAAATGTTTTAATCTATAATGTGACTGGGTGGACATGATGAAGAGGAAGCAAGGTGATAAATACTCACAATATAACCTCTCAATCCCATAATTTCAGATTCACGGCCAAATTAAAATGTTCTAAAGCTGGCCATACACTCAATATGAAAATGAAACAACACAAGTCAAGTCAGCAGGGTTCACCATTTAATTAGGTACAGTGAATTATGAAGGAAACAGCTTCAGTTAACATCGAATTCCACGACACATCCGGTGATATTTGCAAAATATTGTTTGGTTAGCTAGGAAACTATAGGACATATTAGGCGTCACTCATTGCAGTTGTTAGTTCGGGACTTTTAGAGATAGAAATTGTTTCTTAGGGGTTCTTTTGAAATAATGAAATATAAAAGCTTTGGCTAGAGGGTAAAAAAAAATTCACTTCCTTGAAGAGCAAAAAAATTCACTTTTATGTGTTTTCCAAAGCTCAAGACGTCAAAATCTCGAGTTGTGCCTGATTTACACTAGTCTCTTTACAGGATGCCGAGTGGCAGTCATAATGGTATTGATGATCATCATGATTTTGATGATGATAATGATGAGGGCGACAGTGATGATGATACTGATACTGACAATGACAAGAATGGTGATGATGGGGACGATAATGAGGACGATAATGGTGTTGATGATGGTGATTATGATGATGATGATGATAATTATAACAACAATGGAAACTATAACAAATTTGCGTTTGATTGAAAAGTTTTATAATCTTCACACATAAGAAAATACTTGATTTTATTCAAGGCCATGATCTGATACAGTAATGTTAACAATATCGATGATATTTTTACTGAAAGTAGTTATTGCAATTCTTGGCTTCGATGACAATTATATATTATCTTTCTTTTTACATGAAAGGCTACGGAGAGAGCAATGAAAATCTTATGTATTTTTGATGTAAGTCTTATCAAAGGCTGCCTATGATTGACTGCGATTTCAGGACTCGAGTAGACCATCCCCACTAAAGAGGCAAATAGATTTTTTCCACAGTCATGTGGTGACACATAGATCGTCCCTACAGAAGAGATACAAAGATCATTTTACCAGTCACATGGTGACACATAGATTCTAGAAGAGATACACACATTTTTTTACCAGATGTATCAGGACACATAGATTGTCTTAACAGAAGAGATACATTGATCATTTCCCCAGTCATGTTGTGACACATAGTTTGTCCCCATAGAAGAGATGCACAAATTATTTTCCCAGATATACAGGGACACATAGATCTTCCCAATGGAAGAGATACATAGATCATTTCCTAACTCATGTAGTGACACATATAGATAGTCTCAACAGAAGAGATACTTGGATCATTTTCCCAGTCATTATGATAAAACATAGATTGTAGAAGAAATACACACATTTTTTAACATGTATCGGGTCACATAGATCGTCTTAACAAAAGAAATACTTAGATCATTTTCCCAGTCATATTTATGGCGACACAAAATCGCCCAACAGAAGAGATACATTGACCATTTCCCTAGTCATGTAGAGACACATAGATCTTCCCAACAAAAGAGATACATAGATCATTTTTCTTATCATATAGTGACACACAGATCGTCACAACAAAAGAGATACATAGATCATTTTTCTAATCATATAGTGACACATAGATCGTCCCAATAAAGAGATACATTGATCATTTCCCTAGTCATGTAGTGACACATAGGTCGTCTCACTAAAAGAGATACATAGATCATTTTTCTTATCATATAGTGACACACAGATCGTCACAACAAAAGAGATACATAGATCATTTTTCTAATCATATAGTGACACATAGATCGTCCCAATAAAAGAGATGCATTGATCATTTCCCTAGTCATGTAGTGACACATAGGTCGTCCCACTAAAAGAGATACATAGATCATTTTTCTTATCATATAGTGACACACAGATCGTCACAACAAAAGAGATACATAGATCATTTTTCTAATCATATAGTGACACATAGATTGTCCAGACAGAAGAGATACATAGATCGTTTTTCAGTCATATAGTGACACATAGATCGTCCTGACAGAAGAGATACATAGATCATTTTCTAGTCATATAGTGACACATAGATCGTCCGGACAGAAAAGATACATGGATCATTTCTCAGTCATTTGGTGACATACATATCGTCCCAACAGAAGAGATACATAGATCATTTTCCAGTCATATAGTGACACATAGATCGTCCAGACAGAAGAGATACATAGATCATTTTCCAGTCATATAGTGACACATAGATCGTCCAGACAGAAGAGATAAATAGATCATTTTCCAGTCATGTAGTGACACATAGATCGTCCAGACAGAAGAGATACATAGATCATTCCTCATTTGGTGACACAAATTTCGTCCCAACAGATGTAATAATTATATAGTCCCAACAGAAGAGATACATAAGTCATTCTCCCAGTCATATGGTGACACATATAAAATGCTCATTGTAGATATATGCCCTAGTCAACAGTGAAGAGATTCTCCTCATCTGCCCCTCACAGTCTGGACACTTTTTCCTCTGCTTCAGCAGGGGCCATTACAGGTGTGAAACCTTTCTGACACAGCCTCCAAGTGGTCAGAACACACGTGATGTGACTCATGCAGTTGGAAGTTGTGCGGACGCGGTCACTGAATAGAAAAAAATAATAAAACAAGCTGGAAGTGCATAATGGACGCAAATGTTTCTTCTTAAAATACAAGTACCTTGAAACATCCGACATAAAATTTTGCGTTTGCGACTAGAAGTAAGTATCTTTTTAGAACTTGGTTCATAACTGGCAGAAGTTGAAATTTTTTAGCACTAAGCTCTCGTTAGACTCAGTGTCTATCTTGAGAAACAGTTCTTGATGACCATGTTAAATTTTATTTGACTAGTTAGCTAATTTAGTTAAAATCTGATTCTATTAAAAGATCCTTTTGAACATTCATTACTAAGAAGGTTCGAAAAAAAATGGTTGTTTATGACTTACCCGAATGTAATGCACCTGTGAACACTTTTTACATGAATGGGTAGCCTTATAAGGACCATTTTGAATGATCTTTTAAAATTTGGGAAAATACAGAATTATCTTGGGTTTTTTTCTGTTTTAGCGTAAATTTCGCATCTCAACTGAGACTTGTATATACCTCTTTAATTTGAACGTATTTTTTTAATCTTTTTTATTTCTGCATTTTTACTTATATCCTTATATTTTAATTGTCTTTCAGCTTTCAATAAACAACTGCCATAAAGTTCTTTAAAGCATAGATTATGATTAATTCCTCTATTTGATTCTTCAGCCTATACCCAAGAACAGCTATCTCTCACAGCTTTGATTGATTTCTAAGATATTAGATCTGGCTTTCTTTTTATTTGATTCTTTCAGTGAAATCATGCTTGTTAACAAATATCAGTACTGATGGGCGATGATGGCCTAAGGCCAGAAATCTGACGTGACGTGGACTTACTTGAGCCACTCCATGGCCATGATGAGACCGACTGACCCACTGGTAGGGACACTCATACTCTCCAGGACAATGACAATAGCCACCACAGATGCGCTGTTGACCGCTGGCACGGCCAGAGAGGAGAGAATGCCTAGCATGCTGGGGAAAAAAAGTTTGTCTATGCCAAAATTAGATTTTCTACTATTAGGTAACACAAATTGATGACAAATAATATATATATATATATATATATATATATATATATATATATCAGATCGGACATAGAAGGGTTGAGAGTGTAAGGCATAAGTTTATCTACCTATAAAAGCTCGAATCTAGAGGAAGAATTTTCGTTCTGTAACTATTCGGTTGGCCTTTTCAGCTCTACGATCATACTGTCTTTGGCTAATCTAAGATGTAAATATTTTGTAGGAAGAAAATCTAAGACTAAAATTCTGAATACTGCACTTAATTTCTAGATCTAGTGGAAGTATGGTAGCACGAGGGTATTTACAGCGGGTGACGCCATTTCGCAGAGTACTATGAAGTCCTATTCGGCTTGTCTTGTTTCTTGCGATTTGTTTTATGGAAATTAACGTAAAATTGAAAGATTTTCGTGTAAACAGCTTTAGGGGCTAAAGATTATTTAAGAATCATAAACTGGATCATGAATCTTACCCAATAGTGAAGACACTGCCCACATCCGTGCCCACTCCGGTGTACTGAGTGACGAACACACTAGTGGCCGTGATAAAGAAGGCACTTCCACATCTGTTGAGAGTCACGCTCAAAGGAAGCACGTATTCTGTCACTCGAGGATCCACGTCAAAAAGATCCGCCACACGCACGTATTCTGGGTATGGGATAGCTCTGGCCGTACAGAACAAAAACTTGGAATGAGAGTATAGTCTAAAACAAAAAGATATAAATATGCTTTTCATCGCAAGGAATACTTTTTCCTTGATTGTTTTTCTCTTTTAATGTTAAAATCAAAGAGATAAAAAAATGTCACTAATGACAATGACGTAGATGATTAGAAGAAAGAGAGACAGCACAAAGGCTAGTTATACAATGTAGAAACCTTTTATCTGAGGTAATGTGCGAGAATTTCAAATTTCTATATTACATGATAGAGAAATATACATGTCAGCGAAAAGCATTAAGTTTCAAGATCCCCACCAAAGACTGATCTATTATACTTGTAAGAACAAAATCTATCTTGAATAAGAAAATCTACTCACGAATTGATCGACCCAAATCCGATAAGCCAAGCCCTGGCGCCCTTCATAAAGAGCTTGACCGGATTTTCCCGTCTCACCAGGAAAAAGACGACGGAGAGCCCAACAAACTGTATCAGCCCTATGTTTCCCACCACGACTAGCAGGGAGAATTCCCCCATGGAGCGGAACGCTGGTCCCAGGTTCTCCAGGCCTGCTAGTGATGCGGCTATCAGGCTGGCAGAGCCTACAGGTGTTGTCCTGGTTGATAAAGTGAAAAAATGTAAAATAACAAAATCGCAAAGTTTTGCTTTTGAACTGATGATGGAAGAGGAATGAGCCAAGGGGTACGAGAGAAAGAAACATGCGGGAGAGAAGAAGAAGAAGAAGAAGAAGAAGAAGAAGAAGAAGAAGAAGAAGAAGAAGAAGAAGAAGAAGAAGAAGAAGAAGAAGAAGAAGAAGAAGAAGAAGAAGAAGAAGAAGAAGAAGAAGAAGAAGAAGAAGAAGAAGAAGAAGAAGAAGAAGAAGAAGAAGAATAGCAGGAACTACAGAAGTTTAGAAATACAAAGAAGTATTTTCTAACTCACATTGAGCCCTCGTTTGAAAAGGAAAAGAATTGCCAATTGCCGCTTGTCAGACTTCAGAAAAAAAAATAGTGCAAAGGACAAATCCTCTCTTAATTTTATATCGTCTGTTTTCATTTCTTTTGTGAGTCTATTCGAAAATGTAGGATATTCTTATGATCTCGTTATCCTAACTTACTTTTATATGGGTAAATCTTTTCCCACACATTGAAATAAGCTATTGAACAATCCGAATTAGTACATTAGCGCAATGTTGAAAGTAAGCAACTCAAATCTCTAGGTTATATTTTGATGACCGACTTAGGTGACAGAGAGTATAATGTATCCACGCACCACTTGATCCATGTAAAGAGTTTAAAGATGATGTGAGCTCCGGCCTTGAAGAATGCCAGGAATGGTTTCCCGTGGTCACCTGACTGGGAGGCGGCGATGCCCAGGGCTGCACTGACCACTATCAGACCTGGGAAGGGTAAAACATCGGACGTTTTATTTTTATAAACCTCGACCCGAATTTTTGAGTTTTATGTCTATATGTCTTCTGTTTCAAAAATTTGTAGCTTTGATGATGAATTCAAGTTTTACCTTGATGGAAGATTAAGATCTGATATGATGTGTTAAAAACAGGACGCTCTGAACAGGTCAGTGGTATGATTGGCTAGATGCGTTGGTGTTTTAGTAATGCAGCTTGCGCCATGGTTTCCCTTAGTTGGTTTGAACCATGACGTAGTGGAAGAGTTAATGTTCTCCTCGTATTGTTTCATGTGTGCCTGATGGAGACGCTATTTATAGTCTGGGAAAACGCTCAGATCACTTTGACTACATGTTTATCATCAAATGGATCAATTTTTTTGTAATGAACAGCGTTTTGTGACAGCATTATGGTTATTCAAATTGTAAGACTGTACAAACGCAAAAAGAATAAACCTTCACAATCTCCTGAGACAAATGGTTCAAATGCTATTTGGAGAGACTTTTCTCTTTGGCTATATTCTCTATTCTTACCCTGCACAGATTTTTCCACCAAGTTAATTCTTTTTTTTTTTTTCTTTTTGGTTTCCCGACTATTTTTGTAATGCTTGCCCTTCTCATAAGAAACAGAACTGAAGGTTCCACTTCATGACTGACTAGTTGTGAATTATTCTAGTCATCAATTTTTTTTTAATTTAATTATTAATCACATTTCAATTAGAATCACTCTCAACGGAGCAGACATACCGAGAATGTTGGTACTGTTGACGGTTCCCAGAGACCTTGATATGACTGTAGCTGTCTCGTTGACCAACTGACCACTGATGTTGACCAGAGTGACCACCTCTTTAGGCGTGTACTGTGTCTGGGACACTTGCAGGGCCGCCGCGACCAAGTTGGGTGGGAACACGTTCCTGGAGATGGACAGAAGGTTGGGATGAAGGTATAAACAAGGTTCCCACATTACATGTAACCATCACTAAGCCTCTTCAAGTGACCAAAAAGGCCTATGTAAAGCAGGATATGGTTTAATAGGTAAGGCTCCAACCTCTTTTATTTTTAGCATCATATCTAGTCGGGTAAAGAAGTAGCACGAAGATCTAAAGGAGGATACTTTGAGCTAGTTCAACGGTATTGAAGAAAAAAAAACATAAAAGGGGGAAATGGTGTGTAGTCACTTCTGGTATAGAGTGGTGACTTAACCACATATGAAAGAATTATTGCGTATGATATTATCCTATCTCAAAAATTCCTAACTTTTTCCTTCGCACTATCATTTTACTTCTTAGCTTTTTTGCCCATGCGCCCAAAGGTTGTTTACAGGAAGTGTGATGTCTCAATTGATTCTATTTAATCAGAGAAAATAAGGCTCAGAATCAATCACTTCTTACATGAAGCAAAATAGTGTGTGAGTATTTTACTCACAGCATATGTTGGGGCTAAAAAGCAAGACTGCCCCAAGTCGCTTGTGTTTATTAATATGTTTGTGACAATTGCCGTTAAGGAACATTAGACGACAAAAATGTTTAGAACCAGTATCTAAGCACAGGTAACGGGAAATGACGTCATGAATATTCCCTCTCATTGTGAATTACTGAGAGCTACGAGCGAACGTGATCCATTCACTCGTGTCATTTACAATTTTGTAAAGAACTCCTTGAGATGGGAAGGGAAGAAATCAAACTACGCTAAAAAAATTTACGCTTAAAACGTACAAGTTTAAAACATGTAAAAATCATGGACTTGACAAAGAATGAAAGTTGCTAACCTGATGAAATCTGCGACAATGTCCATAGTGGTGAGGCTTTTGGTGTCCACTCCCCCTTCCGCTTTCTCTTTCTCTAGTCCAGACCCTGCGCAGGAAATAAAAACAAGAAAGGTTTTTATTTCTGTGCAGAACATATTGTTGTTATGTCTATAAATTTCCCCTATGATTTATAGGTCTAACATTTCTTCAATACGATTCGATGTTGCAGAGATAGTTTGGTGAATGAGTGTTTTCATGAGACTAATATGAATCGATTGCAAATCAATACTTTATTTGTAATGATTCTGGCAGCATTTTTTTTAATCGCTTAAAACAAACATCACTATCGATATTATTTCGATATTCTTTCATGGCTACGCTAAACCCTATACCAACCCCAACCTTTCACTTCCCACAATTCACCTCTTCTCGAGCAGAGGTCAAAGTTCATGGATGGTGGTGACTTTGCCTACGTTCAGTCCATAAACATCAGCGGAAATTCCTTATAATCGTTTAATTTAAAAAGATTTCCAAGAAATCCGAAACATTTTTGCTTGACAAGTGAAAACTGTATCTTCACATGTTAGTAGAGACATTTTTATTTCTCAGAACAAATACACGCTCAGTAAGCATAAGTTACAGTAGAAGAAAGCTGCAATCTTCCCTTGATATGCGATGAAAAACTTCTGTTTATGAATCGATAAATGTAGGAAATAACGCGGTAGAAAGGAAATTTACCTCGATCCTGTGACCTCCTTTAGTAAAATTTCAAAACTATTTTTGGCCTTTCTGATCGCTCTCTGTCAAGCAGGTACGGGGAAATGATCACCCACAAATACTGGATATTTCCTAATCTATTTCAAGGTTATTCTCAATATTTATTAAAAGATCATAAAATCCCGCATAAAGGGCTCGAAATATCATGCTTAATTATTTACAATTAGACTTGAATTTTAGAAAAAATTATAACTACCCTTTCTTTTTAACGGTACCAGTGCATTTCGATGCACTTTTTTCATTAATAAAAAATAAAGCTCAATTTAAGCGTTAATTTAGAACACTCTGTTATTATATTGGGAACAACAAAATTATCTTTTTTTTCATTTTCAAATGGTTACTCCCCTCGCTTGATGAAGAATTGCCCTCAGCCTAGGGAAACAAGTAATATTAATTTTTCTTCTTTCATAGGCATGGTTTTTTCTCTCTCTCTCCCACTCTTTCACTCTTTCTCTCTCTTCTCTCTCTCCCTCTCTCTCTCTTTTCCTCTCTCTCTCTATCTTTCTCTTCCTTTCTCTCTTCCATCTCCCCCCTCTCTCTCTCTGTCTCTCTCTCACAAGCTCTCTCTCTTCCTGTCTCTCTCTCTGTCTCTCTCTCACACGCTCTCTCTCACATGCTCTCTCTCTTCCTCTCTCTCTCCCCCCTCTCTCTCTTCCCCTCTCTCTCTCTGTCTCTCTCTCACACGCTCTCTCTCCCCTCTCTCTCTCCCCCACGCTCTCTCTCCCCCCCTCTCTCTCCCTTTCTCTCTCTCCCCCACTCTCTCCCCCCCTCTCTCTCTCTCTCTCTCTCTCTCTCTCTCTCTCTCTCTCTCTCTCCCTCTCTCTCTCCCTCTCTCTCTCCCTCTCTCTCTGTCTCTCTCTCTCTCTCTCTCTCTCTCTCTCTCTCTCTCTCTCTCTCTCTCTCTCTCTCTCTCCCTCTCTCTCTCTCTCTCACCGCCCACACACTCCTATTTACGCGAGATATTCAGTCAGTGTCACGTCACATTACTGGACCAGTCGTCTTTGATCTGTCTTTTTGGGGTTTTGTTTTTTTTTAATGACATCGCCTTGCAAACTGTAAACACACTGCATGGGTGCTTCTGTGGAGATATCAGTGAGTAAAATCTGGGAGCATTCGAATATCTTTTCATCTTTCCATTCACGTATTTGCCAGGCCTGAAAACATATTGACTATTTGCTACTATTTCTATATATATATATATATATATATATATATATAAATATATATATATATATATATCTCAAACAGATTGTGCCTTTCTTTTTTCCCATTTATCTAACTCTGTCTCTCTCTATATATATATATCTCTCTCTCCCTCTCTCTTTCTCTCTCTCTCTCTCTCTCTCTCTCTCTCTCTCTCTCTCTCTGTCTCTGTCTCTGTACTTTAGAGAGACAATAACTATCTTTAGCTCTGAATTATGAGCTCCAGGATTTTAAGAAAAAAAAAATTCCTTAATACAAAAACCATTCTTCTTCTCACCTGGCTTAAACAGCACACACAGTACCAGACCCAAGATAGCTCCTATACTGTTTGAGATTATCATGTAGGCGAGAGAGACCAGGCCGAGTTTACCGTTGGTTCTAGGGTCGGTGCTGGACGTGCCTGGTGAACATCGGAGGGGAGAGAGGAGGCAGGGAATGGTGTGAGGTTTGAGAAAAACTAGAGATAAGGGGATCTGAACATTCCACACGTTTGTATATTTATGGTTGTTATTTTGACTATTGTTGTTCTTGTTGTTGTTCATCTTCTTCTTCTTCTTCTTCTTCTTCTTCTTATTATTATTATTATTATTATTATTATTATTATTATTATTATTATTATTATTATTATTATTATTATTATTATTATTATTATTATTATTATTATTATTATTATTATTATTATTAGTAGTAGTAGTAGTAGTAGTAGTAGTAGTAGTAGTAGTAGTAGTAGTAGTAGTAGTAGTAGTAGTAGTAGTAGTAGTAGTAGTAGTAGTAGTAGTAGTAGTATTGTTGTTGTTATTATTATTATAACAATAATAACAGCAAAAACAATAATAATAATAATAACAACAACAACAACAACAACAACAATAATAATAATAATAATAATAATAATAATAATAATAATAATAATAATAATAATAATAATAATAACAATAATAATAAAATAGTAGTAGTAGTAGTAGTAGTAGTAGTAGTAGTAGTAGTAGTAGTAGTAGTAGTAGTAGTAGTAGTAGTAGTAGTAGTAGTAGTAGTAGTAGTAGTAGTAGTAGTAGTAGTAGTAGTAGTAGTAATAGTAGTAGTAGCAGCAATAGTAGTAGTAGCAGCAGCAGCAGTAGTAGTAGTAGTAGATGATGATGGAGGAGAAGATAATGATGATGACTAATTTCAAATTGATAATCTTTAACCAACATGACAAGAAGCTTTTTGTTACACTAATTCAAGTCGACGTGTACCTACCATCTATAACGCTGCACACAATCAATGGTATGATGATACACTTTAGTATCCGCATGTACAGCTCGCCTGGCAGTCCTGAGACAGAGATGATCACAGTTACAACAGAGAGAAAGAGGGAAAAAAGGTAGGAGAAAATTTGATCAGCGGTGCAGCTTAACGCAAATCATTGCATTTGTTCTGAAATAAGCAAGAAATAATTTTGTTTAAATATCAAAGGATGTATTTCTGCAAATAAATGAATAAATAGGTAAGTGAGAGAGAGAGAGAGAGAGAGAGAGAGAGAGAGAGAGAGATAAAGATGGAAAAAGGTGATATATATATATATATTGATTATTGTTAAAACTCACCTTTAACTTTATACTTACCGGCGATTAAGCTCTTTTTGGCATAGTGGCTAACTTTGAAGATATTCTATTAATTATTGCTTGATCGAGGTTACCGAGAATTGAGAAGATATAGATCTATATACTGCCATACGAGCTCAGAAAGGCGAGGGTCAAATAAATACTAAATCTGAACAAAGGCACTCAAAATTGGAAAGACATTGTTAAACGGAATTGTTGGCTTTACGATATTTTTTACGACATTTCTTACTAATCGGTAGTGATTGGGGGGAAAGGGTGGGGTTGGAGGGGAGCACATCACTACTCAACAAACTACACCGGTCTAAAAAAAAGATCTAATTTGTTCTGGAAACACTCTAGACCTTACAAACCTTTTACGATAGAGAGGGGAGAAAGGCGGTAGCAGTTCCTGACGAGGACTTCTATAGATCGAGTGCGCCTAGGTTTACACAAACCAAAACATGGACAATCATGATTATAAAAACCATTTATATTCAATTTATTCCTGAAGTTAAATCTCGTTAATTTTCAATTAAGCACCCTGTCGTCCTATTTTTTTCCCAGAAAAAAACGCAGCCAAGTCGTTGATATCGGTGTGAAATCCTCATATTCAAATGCATAAGAGGGCAAAATTATCAAAACTTGGTTTTAAAAAATTAAGAAGTTAATGTATCATTATCATTGTTGTTTTAAAGAAATCGGAGCAACATCATATTTTGCAGTTTGCAATTTTTTTTCAGGTAATGTTAGTCCGGATATCATTAATATAAAAACCAATTTTTCTAAATTATATATACTGGGTCTTGGGATATAACGTAGATTTTTACGCATTGTCCTAGAGACTAGACTGTTGAACCATCTTCGTTCAGAATAAATTCGTATTTTACCTCAAAAAGATTGACAAAGTTTATTCCTCTCTTTAAAAAATTTTTTTTATTTAAAGAGCAGCATCTGTGATGAGCAGCAAGCGTATATCAAAATACAATGCCCTAAGTTGATAAGCCGTGAGAGAGAAGAAACTGAAAAAAAAAACTACAGTTTGAGACTTACCTAACCAGAGAATGCCATCCTGACCCAGGTCCACAGTTCTGACCAACAGACCGACCAGGAATCCGACGATTATACCGACAATGTTACATAACAGGAACAAGTTGTCCATCACAAACCGACGGAATCTGTTTCCTGTTGGATTTGAGTTTATACGTTTACTTCTTGAGGTTACACATTTAGCAATAACTTGCTAAACTCAAGACCCACGCATAACATGATAAAATACTAAAACAATTAAGATAGATCTGTAGTGTTTCAATTGTGGAATATCAACTTGGGCATAGCTTGAACAAGACCTTAATCAACTTGTTGGTGTAATCTTTTAAATTTGATTACATAATAATTAATATTTTAGCAAAATAAAAACCTAAATAAAAATAACGTCAACTAATCAATGATATGTAACAAAAGAAGTATGTTTAGATTATTAATACAGTAATTTTGGGGCGGACGCATTGGTGTAAGGGGAGGGTAACGCTAGGCAGAGACTAAGTATGATGTTAACACGGGTGAAAGACAAAACGCAGAGGCTCAACAGAAAAACAGATACACACACACAGACACAGAAAGAGAGAGAGAGGGAGAGAGAGAGAGAGAGAGAGGGAGACTGAAAGAAAAAGAGAAAGAGAGACAGAGAGAGATAGAGATAAAATGAAAAAGACACACAGAGAGAGACAGACAGAGAAAGAGAGAGAGAGAGATACAGAGAATGGGAGATGTTAGTTACGAGAGAGACAAAAAGTGAGGCAGAGTGACAGCTTCTGAAAGACAGAGGAAGAGACAGAGGAAACAAGTTACTTACTAGCACAAGCTTGTATCTGACTATCGATATAGAATAATTATAGGTGCAGCTGACCTAAATTCCCAACTGCATAGAGAGGGTTCAGTTTAAGGAAACGACAAACAAGAACCTTTGACAAAGAGAAATTAAAGGAAAGAGGCCACACGAGTAAAAGAAAAAAAACTATGAATTATATTTGAAACCAATTATATGCCTTGCTCTTCTCTTCTTTAAAGATCTTGTACTACTCATTCCGATTTTTCGGTGGTTTTTTTCTTCTATTTTCACTCACCACTATTGTATCTCTTCGGCTCATTATCTATCTTGGCGTGTCCATTTTCCATCAGAATGTCAATCTGCTCTGAGGAAATCATTTCTGGGGAAAATAACGTCCTATATTCTCTTAGAGCTTTGCAAGCGACAAGCAGTTGAGATTAAAGTTTTACGTAGAATATTAATAGAGGATATGATGGTAGCTTAGCGATCGTTCTACACCCCAAACAATCCCGCTAGAATACATCTCTTTCAACGAGGCTTTAAAATATCTGCTGGCCTGTAAGGAAATAAAGGTTCTCTCAGCTTAACGATGTCCTAAGTTTCTGAAATATTAATTTAGATAGGTGGATAAAACACTCGTGCCTGTTTTAGTTTTCTTCCGATTCTGTTCGTGACCAAATCCAGCTTGCCGTTCTATAAAAAACAGTTCTCTTTCTCTGTCTGTTTAACCGTCTGTCTGTCTGTCTGTCTGTCTGTCTCTCTCTCTCTCTCTCTCTCTCTCTCTC
>JAWDGP010006468.1:292500-332500 GCA_033675545.1 Elysia crispata
CACTCTATCTGTCCATATTTTCTCTCTTTCTTTCTCTGTCTATCTATCTGTATCTTTCACTTTCTCTCTCACTCTTTGTCTCTCTCCGCCTATCTCTATCTGTCTGTCTCTCTCATACTCTATCTCCCTCTCTCTCTCTCTCTCTCTCTCTCTCTCTCTCTCTCTCTCTCTCTCTCTCTCTTTCTTACTTTCGCTTTCTCTCTCTCCAAACAAATGTTATGGACTAACCGGAATTAAACCAAAATTAAGGAAGTCATAAAAATATTTATATCAAGATAACGCGTTATACTTGTACAATGAAATAAACCGTGTTTTAGTTACCCTGTATGATACCAAAATGAATCTTATGTCCTTGTTATTTTACATACAGCCTTACACTAACTTGGTCCAGAATTGATTGTCCGTAATTGTCTGTGATGATTATCTTATAAATGCCTTATGTGATAGCAATTTCTTTAACAACTTATGTATTGGTAATCTCATGTTACCACGTTTGATGGTAATGTCATGTTGACTTATTGATGGTAATCCCATGGTGTCTTACGTGAAGATACTCTTTTAATGATCAACAAGATGAAAATCTCGCTAATGATTAATATGATGGTGACCTTAAGTTGTCTAAGCGATAGTAATATCATGTTATATTTATCTAAACTTGTCTTATGTGACGGTAATCTCATATGTCTTAAATGATGATAGTCCTACATTGGCTTATGTGATAGCTATCTTTTCTTTATGTGAAGGTAATCTCATTAATGAATACGTAATGCAAATATCATGTCATCTTATTCGATGTAATCTGACCTAGTAGTATTTGATGGTAATCTCATGTTATCTAATGTCGTGGTAATCTTATATTGTGATATAGGCAATGGTAATCTCATTAATGTGTTGAGTCATTTGGTATGCGTTTATTGGACCAATCAAATAGGGGCAATAAGAATGATTTTAATATACTGACTACGGGAAAGCTAACAAAATACGCTCACAATACATCCGTTAAGAGCGGTTTCAGAAGCTCCTACTACATCCTTTGACAATTCTGACATTATAGCAGGCATGCTGCAAGGCAAAGGATATTTCTTGACGTTAACTGAATAATATGAAAGATTCAATTTAAAAAAAAAATGTTCTATAGTTTGCGTGTAGAAATCTCATAGAAAAAGATTAAATTAACAAGCAAGCAAGGAAAATGTTTCTGACACAACAGCTCTTTTCGATTTTTTATTTGTTTTATCATCGCAATATGTCGTATTTATCAAATTGGATCTCCAATAATATTGCTTTTTTTAAATGTTATAACTCGCAGTAAGAGTAGATCGAAATGAAAAGTATTCCAAATACTTTCATTATTTTGAAATGTATGTAAGACACTACGTGATAATAAAAGCTCTTCAAGCTTCATAGTTGTTTTTTTAAAAGAGGGCATCTACCAGTGATTCTAGCAAGATAATTTGTCTAATATGCCGCTACAGTAAAAAATGGCAATTTCATATCACTGAATTCTTTGGAAAAAAAAAAGTCGAAAGTTTTGTAATTATCTGCCATTCCTGATTCTTTACAAAATCAAAGAACAGAGCAAGGGGTCATATTACAGGCCTTTCATGTTTAACATAATTATAATCAAATCATTTAAAGCCGAAAATATTTAAAGTAAATAACATTGCTGAACACTCTCTCTACCATTTTTACCCTCTAACAATATTCCAGGATGGACCAGCAAATGTTTAAAGCAAAAAAAAATATTTTAGAGGTGCCTAGAATGTCGGTTTTAAACAGCGCACTAATGTATTTTGCAGTCTTGTAGGGTAACATTCTTTATAACGCGGTTTACAGATTGATCTCTAGCGTCAATACGCTACTTCTGTTTGTCCGAGTCTCACAAGGTCTTCTCCTTCCTATTCTACTTCATCATCACAATTGTTAGCGTTATTATTTAGTAGTAGTAGTAGTAATAGTAGTAGTAGTAGTAGTAGTAGTAGTAGTAGTAGTAGTAGTAGTAGTAGTAGTAGTAGTAGTAGTAGTAGTAGTAGTAGTAGTAGTAGTAGTAGTAGTAATAATAATAATTTCAATATCATAGCTGGAACCACTTCGGTTGCATTTACTCATTGTTCTGTTTGATGATTCCGAAGTTACCAGAGTCTGGCTCGGACACAATGTGAGAGATGGTGGATGAAAGGTGGACACGGTCTAGTTTTTTCCCCTGTAGCAAACTAGACTTTTCCTCTCCGCTCACGTCTAGTTATGCTGAGTAAACACTAGACGCAGGGCGTAGAGATTATGTCAAGCAGTTGATGATTTCAAGATGTAAGGTGGTGACTGACTTATGAGACTCTAAAAACAGTCATGTATTCTACTATTTGGTGGGTTTGGTTAGATTGTTGTTTGATATAGTCCATACACTTCACGAGAATAAATTCACATCGGGCAGAAGGGAACTGAAAGTATGAGGCTGCTATATGGTGAAAAACGAGAAATTATTTTTGTAGATTTAAAGCTTTAGGTTTGCTGAGAAGTTGTTGGAAATAGGCTATGAGCAAATCTTGTTGTTTTTTTTAATTTGCTCTTTTTGTGGGATTCGAACCCTCGACCTTCAAGAGCGTCGGTGCTTGTTGCTTCGCCAATTAAGAAAAAATATGGCTTCTATCTAAAACTCCAGCAACTCTCTTGAAGAAGAGTTGTCTATCTTTGTGGGGAAAAAGGCAAGATTTTGTCATTGTCTGTTATGATCTGTACTGATTACAAAAGCAGAAAAGAGCCAAACGGGTTAATGGAATTCACCATTGAATTCTAAAAATATCTAGCCTTATATTATATCTCGTATAATATAAATCAAATTATAAATTTGCCCTTTGACATAAATCATGACATTTGAATTATTGATTAATTGAAAGAACAGAGTTCCCAAACCAGTCCACCACTAATGGTGAACCCAGGGTTTTGTTTCTATATAAAATGTTCAACCTAAGTTCTTTATTATAGCATATAGTTGTAGAAACTAAACTTAGATTAAAAACGATACCAGGACTTAAAATGATACATCGTTTTTTCTAATATCATTTTTTCTATGTGGGATATGATAACTAATTGACGTTCTATAGTTTTTGCGATAATTATACAGCTTAGGATGGGCCCAAGAATACTCAACTCTCTTTTATTTCGCCTCCGTCAGGCCTTTTGAATCATGATGGAGAGGGGTAAAACTTCAACAAAAATATACGGCATCACAAAAAAAACAAATTTTGGTTCTTTTGAAGCTAGGGTCTTAATTCAACCTTTTGTCGATTAATACCACTCAGTAGCAAGAATTTTTTTTTTTTTTTTTTTTTTCCGAAACGGGGTAAAATTTGGAAAGAAAAAAATTGATCTCGTAAGGAACCTTAAATATTTATCGGGGAAATGTGATATTTACATTGGACTGTCACAAGGCAGAGATGATAAACCTTCTTCCGAAAGAAGTTGGGAGGTGAAGGGAACAAAAACAAAAAAGAAAGTTACTAAGTTGTAATTAAAACACATTACTCATCTAAGTTTCAAGAAAAGATTTCATCTGAAAGCCTTGTTTAGTTATATCTACTTTACTAGAATTAATAAAAACACAAATGACATGGAAAAAAATTGTCACCTCCTCCTCGACAGAAATCTTTACGCATTTTAACTGCCTGACTTACAGGCTTGGAAGTTGCTTGGCCTTAAGTTTCGATATACCCTTTTTTTTTATATAAATATAATAATCATACCTATAAAACCTCTTCCTCTTGTTTGTGCTTGTGTGTGTGTGTTTGTGTGTGTGGAGTTCAGGGCGACGTCTTCAGGTTTCTGTAGCTGTTGAATTATCCGTCAAGAACAAAATAAACTGTTTGAACTCTTGATATCAAGAACAGTTTAGATTTCTCATTACATCCAATAGAGCCTCACAGAAAGAAAACTATACAATCACTCTCTCTGAAATTCTTGCATGGATTAATAAATCCAACTAGGTTCAGAAACATACATGGACCACAAAGAAAGATTAAGAAGTAAAGAATGTCCATAAAAATTCTTCTACATTTCAGGCTAGTTGTAAAATTTATAAATTTCCGGCCCAGAAGTAATTGTTCCTGTTAACATCCAAAATGCATCAACCTGGTAAAATACACTGAGAACACTTTGTTACAACATGCGGGCAAAATCGAGAATCCAATGAATAATCTTGAGGGATGAGCTGTAAAGGTAACCACAGTCCTGTGGAAGAAGGGTAAACCATCTCACTTTATATCGCTGAATGTAACAGCACATGTATCTATAAATAGACCTGAGCCGGAGATTCTCAGTACCTCTCCGCGAAGCATGGAATGTGTGTCATGGCCGAATTAGGACAGTGGCGACTCTCCGCTCTGCCCGTGATAGCCTGGTCAAATGGCCACTCGCAGCCCGAAGCGGTATTTTCGATCTGGTAAGAAACAAAATTCGACTACGAGATATAAGATTAAACATGAGTGGCTTGATCCATTATCTAATTTGTGTATGTGTTGGTCAAGGCGGCTTTTCCTTAATTGGGAAAGTATTTTAAAATATTGTGCCCAAATATATTCTAATAATAGCACTAGATGCCACGGCGCATGCGCCCAAAAGCACAATAATGAAGCGCGCCATTGTATCCCGCAAGCGCCCCACTTTCTAAAGCCCCACTCTTCGCCAGCACTGTTCTGTTAATTAAACAATGAAACGCGTTCATTTTGAGGCCGATACTTTTTCATTTAATTACACAGTTCTTTTTTAACAATTTCACTTTCAGTCCTGATACATCAACTGATTTGTGTGATTTCTGCGATAAGAATTTAGCCACAAGGTAAAATCTTTGAATAATAAATACTTTTGTTGTGAGAAAATTAACGTAATAGAAAAAAACTGGCTTTGATGCCCTACAACTATATTAGTTAAACAGCAGTTCGCGATGGCCACGATAGCCGACTGTGAGGTTATGAAATTAATCCTCATCTAGATAATCTTCGTATTTCAAAAATATATAGTTTTTTTTTTATTTCTCTTTGTCAAAAAGGAACTAGAGTCACATAATCCATAATTTATGAAAGTACATTGCATTTCTAGGCATTCTAATTCTTTCTAGGGCAACAAAGTCGCAGTGCCTTTGATATTTTTAGGAAAATTTAGGGAGAAGAGAACTGACAAATTCTGTTCCTTCTTCTTTTATCTTCTCCTCCTCCTCCCTACCCTCCCGCGCCTTTCTCGCCTCCGTCTCCTTCTTCTTCTACTTCTCCTCCTCCTCCTCTTCCTCCTCCTCCTCCTCCTCCTCCTCCTCCTCCTCTTCCTCCTCCTCCGCCTTCTTCTTCTTCTTCTTCTTCTTCTTCTTCTTCTTCTTCTTCTTCTTCTTCTTCTTCTTCTTCTTCTTCTTCTTCTTCTTCTTCTTCTTCTTCTTCTTCTTTTTCTTTTTCCCATTCTACTTCAACATCATAATTGTTAGCGTTATTATATAGCAGTAGAAGTAGTAGCAGTAGAAGTAGTAGTAGTAGTAGTAGTAGTAGTAGTAGTAGTAGTAGTAGTAGTAGTAGTAGTAGTAGTAGTAGTAGTAGTAGTAGTAGTAGTAGTAGTAGTAGTAGTAGTAGTAGTAGTAGTAGTAGTAGTAGTAGTAGTAGTAGAAGTAGTAGCAGTATTGTTATTAATATTATTATTATTATTATTATTATTATTATTATTATTATTATTATTATTATTATTATTATTATCATTATTATTATTATTATTATTATTAGTAGTAGTAGTAGTAGTAGTAGTAGTAGTAGTAGTAGTAGTAGTAGTAGTAGTAGTAGTAGTAGTAGTAGTAGTAGTAGTAGTAGTAGTAGTAGTAGTAGTAGTAGTAGTAGTAGTAGTAATAGTAGTGTCATTATTATTATTATTATTATTATTATTATTATTATTATTATTATTATTATTATTATTATTATTATTATTATTATTATTATTATTTTCAATGTCATAGCTGGAATCACTTCGGTTGCATTTTTTCATTATTTTATTTGATGATTCTGAAGTTACCAATGATTGGCATAACTTTATGAATTAAGGTTAAATAATTTTTTCCGATAACTGTCATGACTCTTTAAGTTGAATTTAGGTACGAAAGAGTTCTTGTTTTTATTACAACATTGCACCGTAACATGGAGATCTATTCCAGACGGCTTTAGATTTGCCGCCGCCCACTCTTTATGCGTACACTCCGTTTCGTTCCTGTCATGTAGTGATCTTAGTCAAGCTGTGCTTACAAGAAATTTTAGCTCATTCGTTGTTGTTGTTTGTTTGTTTGTTTTTTTTGTTTTTTTTTGTTTTTTTTGTTGATTTTTTTTTTCGTTTTTGTTTTGTTTTGTTTTATTTTTGTTTGTTTTTTGTTTTTTTTTTAAAAAAAAATTATCTTATTTGTTACCTTTTATTTTCCAAAAAACCACTAGTTTATGATCATTAATATTACCACTCCAATGCGTAGGGCAATTTACATTTTAATGCCAAGTTTGTCGTGTCTAAGTAGTGTAGAAATGCTCGGTTGGATGGTCCTCATTTTTCGCCTTGCTCCATTGCCGATAGGGAATACATGAATGTAAACTAAGTATATAATTAGCAATGAGTATACGTGAATTTAAATTAGCAATAATATATAATATAGTGCTATTAAGTTTTCAGCCAAGTTGAAAGTTTGATGGACTACATGAAAACAATGGATTTAGTGAGTTTTGAGTTTTCAATCTCATAGGTTAAACAAATCAAGCAATTACACGCAATAAGGTTTTGAATGGTGACAAAGTTCAAGATTAATATTGAAGTAAGGGGAACAATAGCAAAAAAAAAACTAAGTAACTGACTAGGGTTGTTAGTGTTACTTTGAATGAAGAAGAAGGAGAGGAGAAAGAAGAAGAAGAAGAAGAAGAAGAAGAAGAAGAAGAAGAAGAAGAAGAAGAAGAAGAAGAAGAAGAAGAAGAAGAAGAAGAAGAAGAAGAAGAAGAAGAAGAAGAAGAAGAAGAAGAAGAAGAAGAAGAAGAAGAAGAAGAAGAAGAAGGAGGAGGAGGAGGAGGAGGAGAAGGAGAAGAAGAACAAGAAGAACCAGAAGAACAAGAACAAGAAGAACAAGAAGAACAAGAAGAACAAGAAGAACAAGAAGAAGAAGAAGAAGAAGAAGAAGAAGAAGAAGAAGAAGAAGAAGAAGAAGAAGAAGAAGAAGAAGAAGAAGAAGAAGAAGAAGAAGAAGGAGGAGGAGGAGGAGGAGGAGGAAAAAGAAGAAGAAAAAGAATTCTCTCTGGTATCTATCCTCTCTGGTCACAACCCGTTGTGCTCGCGGGCTATGCTGTGGCGCTTATAATAAGTAATGACGGCAGCCAGCCTCTTCATTGGTTTGTATCGTTTTTCTTCATTCTCTCTCTTTACCTAATGGTGCAGAACGTCGATTTTCCTCACAGCAAATCTTACCTTCCGAAACAAACTCTGTGCTTTGTAATCACCTATGACTATTGGGTCATTGGTTTACCATAAAATATTCCGTGAAATAGATTATTCGCAATTGGGAAATTTTGTATGTTATTTTGTGGTAACATTTTAAGTGATCCAATATTCATATATCCTCCCTGGTATCTCTCCTTTTAACCTCACTAAGAATTTTTTTTTCTTTGGTTTTATGTTTTTATGATGTGCTATACTAGAGTTTGTTTAAACTTTGCTTTGAAATACGAATCCACGAATGCGCATTCTCTCAAAAAGATATAAAATTATATAATCATGGTCATCACAGACATGGGACAACCTCCAAGCCTCTCTGGATATCACAGATTGGTCTGTGTTTGTCAACAGTCCACAGAATGTGAGCGAACTTGCCGACATCTTTTGTAGTTACATCAATTTTTGTGTAGAGACAATAGAACTCAAAAAAAAACAATGAAAATATTGTCTAACAACAAATCATGGGTAACAAAAGAATTTAAAACAAAATAAAAAAAGAAGACTGGTTTTAAAAGTAAAAAAAAATCGAAAGAAAGAAGAAAGTCCAAAAAGAACTAAGAGTTATTACACGGAAAGATGTAAAAGGTAGAGGTAAAAAAGATAGCAAAAAAATGTTGAACGTTACTGTATGAAACCAGTTTGGAAAGGTATTGATGTAATGAGGGGACACAAAAGAAAGAATAATTGTAAGACGCTAGAAGGAAATGTTGAATATGGTAATGATTTAAACAAGTTCTATGCAAGGTTCGATTGTCCTGATTTCGATAACGAAAGATAGGAGACAAAATAATTATACACTGGAAGAAAGACTCATGAGTACAATTGATAGGATTGTTTTGAAAGAAGATGAGATATACATTGTATTGAGAAGAATGAAACCAAGTAAAGCCTCGGGGCCAGTTGGTGTAAGACTAAGTCTTCTAAAATGTTGTGCCGAGCAATTGTCCGACGTCCTTTTTTTAATTTTTAATAATTATGTCTCTTCAGTAGTGTAAAGTACCAGAGGTATGGAAAACATCATGTTTTGTTCCATTACTCAAAAAAACACACTGTAAATAGCGTGAATGATTTACGTCCTGTCGCTTTAACATCTTGCGTTATGAAAGTTTTTTGGAAAAAATGTATTAAGCCTCATAGTTACTAAATCATTAGCAGTTTCTTGGATCCTTACCAATATGCTTATAAAGAAAAAGGAGACGTGCATCTTGCATTGATACATGTTTAGAATAATATATAATGCACACTTATTCCAACCTGGGACGAGTATTCCTCTTATGTTCTATAACTTTTCCAGCGCATTTAACACCATTCAACCCCTTTAAATTGTTAGAATCTAATCGAAAGAAAAAATGTTTGCATCTCTTATTCTTTGGGTACTAGATTATCTTACTATTAGGTCACAGTTTGTTAGATTAGGCCCCACATTAACATCTAATACATCTAACATCTGTCAGAACAAACACTGGGGCCCCACAAGGAGCAGTCTGATCACCTTTTCTTTATACATATCAGACTGCAGATCTGAATACGGGGACTGTATTATTGACAAATAAATAGACGTCATTGTACTTACAGGACTTATTACAAATGATCAAGAGCTTAACTAGGGGGGAAGAAAAGAATTAAACTGTTTCGTTGAATTTTCTGACAAGAATCGTCTAGTCGTCAGCATAAATAAAAATATAGAAATGGTGATTGATTTCCGTAGACAAGAGGATAATCCTGAAGTTATACCAGTTGAACAAAAAGAAGTAGAGCGAGTAGAAACTTTTAAATACCTTGGCGTTGTTCTAGATAATAAACTTACAAGGAAAAATAACACAAGTGTAATTATTAGTTAGATTAAACCAAGAATGTATTGTTGAAGGAAACTCAGGTCTTTTAACATAAATCCAAATCTACTTCGAATATTTTATTCTTCAATGATTTGTAGTGATTTAAGTTTTGCAGAATAGTAAGGAAAGCAGGGGAGATAGTAGGTGAAAAAAACAGGACGACTTAGACACTTTGTTCCAACGACGTACGACAAAAATGTTTGAAATCATAAAAGACAGCATACAGAATATGACTGCAGACAGATAGAGCGTAGAGGTAGGTACAGGACGTTAAAGACAAGAATAGCTAAACACTCAAACTCCTTTCTGCCAAAATCAACTACACTATTCAATGATATTTATATAAAAGCTGAAGACTGAACAAGACGTGTGTAAATACTACAACTACTAAGCCTGCAAAACACTAAGTGCAAAATCTCTTTCATATTTTCTGTTTATTATTCTAGGTTTATTCACTGTACTCTTTCAACTTTATGATGTGGTTTTAAAAGTTATAATATCATTATCATAAACTATACTCTATCTATTTATTGATTACAACTTTTACAAAGTAAACATTTTTAGATAATTCTACATGAAACTTTTTTTTAAATCCCTGAATGCTCCCTGTGTCTCTAAACCTACTCTACATAATAATACCTCTATATAGGAAAATTAGTGCATCTAGCTTACATATGTATTTATTTCTTTTCATTTACACCTGTATTTTTAGTGTATGTGTTTATCTCTTTTTTATATTAATGGGCATGTCAATTTTGGATTTTCCCAATTGGGATGAATAAAGTTAATCTTATCTTTTCTTAATTTAACTTATCTTTCATGTGAATATTGAGTCATTTAAAGTGTGAGCATAAAATAATATTCAAATTTCATATTTTACGATGTATTCATTTAACCGAATATTCTTCGACCGACTAATATTCATCGAGATCTATTGAGACAGGCTGACTATGCCCACGGAGGCTCACATCTTAAAGTTGATAACTATTATGATTCTATTTCGCCTCTGATGTTGGCATATCATTACAGACACGCACTAGAGGGTGCAACATAACGGAGGGCAATTGACCTGGGTGAATATATTAATAGGTCCGTAGAATGTACAGAAAACTTCAACTTGGCAGGTACCGTGTACTTTTGCAATTTGCGGACCTACTTAATATTCATGAGATCACTTAAGATTTCAAAGACATAATTGTTAACACAACTTATACGACCAGGTCAAAGTGCCACAAACAACTTCATATTAATTTTTTTTTTTGTGTGTGTGTGCATCAAATTGGAACCCCTTGTGTCTCAGGACGACATGTGGTTGAGATATCATAGAATAACGGAAGTATAATATATTCGGTAACATCAAAGGTATAGGAATGAATATCTACAAAACAAATACGATGCAACGATTATAGTATGTGTTATGATGACTAGAAAGTGCAAGAAAAGTACAAAACTGAACATCAAGGAGTGAACAGCATGCTTTATGAACATTTTCGAGTTCATTTGTATTCAAGTAGATTGATATAATGTTTGGCTTGTTAATACATACATAAACATAGATAATAGAAATACAATATGTAAAAGTACCAAAGAAGCCTTCCATATGCCGTTGAATTATCAAAGTATAAGATACACCTTGTTTCAAGTGAAAGGTGGAATGAATGTAAAATTCAATTCATGGTTTACCTTGTTTCAGTAATAAAATATGAAGACAAGGCATGCAAATTTTCAGGGGCATGTTTAAACCAACTAAAAATAATGCGATATTGTGATGCGAATGAGGGATTTGAAAGTGTGCAGTACACTGTACGTATGGGTCTAGAGACAACCCTGAAAGGTTACGTAGACGTATAGTCATAGGACAAACTGGTCCTGTGATAAAAAAAAAAAATATGAGTATGATATTGCAGTGATAGTGTGATACTGATGAGTCCCTATCAACTCATAATAATATATACATGGGAATGATGGGAGAAATATTTACATATATATATATATATATATATATATATATATATATATATATATATATATATATATATATATATATATATATATATATATATATATATGTATATATATATATAACAATCAGGTCTTGCCTCCAGTCCGATACAACAGCTGAGTATGTTTAGGAATGGTAGCATCGCATGCCAAGGCAAAACAAAGAAGTTAGATGACAGATACCGAATTCTATTGATGCAATATAAATTATTGTGAGGATTGATCTGTGCTGCCCTCGAAAAAGAGACACCACTCTAGGTGAACTATAAATCAGTGATGATGATGACAACAACACTAACCACTGATGCAAGTGAAGTTGAGGCTGTAGGCTCGGCAGGTACTGATTGTAATTTAGTCTCTTTAGGCTTGGGATAAAATCACTCAGAAAAGACTTCCATCCCATAGAGGCCATAATGCTAGCAATATCTAGTTTAACTGCAGCTTTAACTGTGTCAACTCTAACTTCTATAGCATTTGTTTTATCCATGTACTGATGGCCTCTGAGCTTACTGCTCTATGTGTAGAAATCTAGTTTATCGAAAGTAATAAGATTGCTCTTTTTTTAAGTATAAATGTGAGGCCTGGACAATTTCAAAACAGGTACAAAAGAACCTTCTGGCAACAGAAGAGTAATTCCTTCGGAGGATGCTACGAATGTCAATGACTGCGAAAAAATCAAACGAAACAGTTTGCAAGAAGCCGACGCAACAAGATCACTCATAACTAGAATACGTAAACGCCAAGCAACCTTTTTTGGAGATTTGATGAGAAGAGAGAAACTAGAACACCCTGTGAGAACTGCAATGATCGAGGGAAAAAGCAGAGAGGGAAAACAGTGTGAAAAGATGTTGGATGGACTAACAAGGTGGCTCAAAGTGAGAAGAGTAACAGAACTAGGAGCACTGAAAGTGACTAGGGATAGAGATGCGTGGAAGGTCATGATCGAATCTGCTAAAGAGCAGGCATGTGATTGATTTAATCAGACTGCCTGCGGCGTCTTGTGCGTGTGAGGTGTTCCCTCAAACATCTTACTACCCACACTTTAGACTCTGGATAGAAAGGTAAATTAATTTGTGAGTCGGTAAATTAGTTTGCGGAGAAGTCGTTTTTAATAAGCTATGTCCTACTAGTGAAACCCCGTCATTTGTGAAGAATAAAAACTTTAAATTGAGGGGAGCTAAAGTTAGTATTATTGAGCCGTGGGAAGGGCAAGCAACAATACTCATTTCAAAGTTAGGCCTCGCAGAAGAAACTTAATGTTGTCGTTTATGAAATTCATATACTCCTAGACAATCGAAACTTCCCAAATGTAAATATTATATTTGGGTTTGGGCATTCCTACATTGAACTTCACCCGCCCAATACTTACAACAAATTGAGGCTGTTACGGATCCCAATTTTAAAGTAATCACGATTACCGGGGTCCCGTTGCAGAAGATCCGCGGGATCCCGGTAATCAGAATAGTAATCATTTCCGGTGAAGTAAGGAGTGGTTATTTGAGGTAACGGGGCTGACGGTAGGCTAAGATCAGCTGGGTCCCGGAATAAAAAAAAGTAATCATATCCCGTGAAGTGAGGAGTGGTGACGGCCATGATTACATCGACGGTTCTCAGTCTCTCGTTGATTTCCGCTGACATCTTACTGAGGACCAAGGATTAATATTACTCCCGCGGGTCTCACCAGAGGATCCGTGGAACCGTTTCGTCAGGAAGATCCGTGATTACTGATTTCTTTCACGGGACCCGTCCCAGCCTTACAACACCTGTCGAGTGTCGTAAAGTAGAGATTCCATTCAGAGGAGGCCTATGCTGCTGATGGTGTGTGGGACAGGTGAGAGTTGCAAGACCGCAGAACTAGCATGCCGTCTATGGAAGAGTTGGCCTGGGGGGAGTGTGTGTGTGTGGGGGGGGGGCTGTGTCATTGGACATGGCAGGGAGATGGGGGCATGGGGTGGGTGGTGGGCGAGACTGTTGGACCATCTCATCAAGTCTTGTATGCTCTGATCGGCTCTATTGAGGGTCATCGACCAGCTCCTCGGTGGTTGAATCATCGTGACCCTCCTTGTAGGCATCAAATGCTTCCTTCACTGCAGCCATCACCTTGTAACATCTTTGTCATTGGCGACAGCTGGGACTTGACGGCCTGCAATTCTTGATGGAGGCCTGCCAAGTCCGACACAGGATATATCGGCTGCCAATAGGAAATAGATATACAAATTTATACTATTTATCATGCCTCATAATAATTGGAAAATGGCGGAACATCGATAAAATCAACCTTATCGTGACTGATACTCTGGGCACATAGTCATCGATGGTCCCGGATAAAAAAAAAAAATCATTACATTGAGTTTACGTTTCGGCCATATGGGAGTAACCGTTAACATTAGAAATGATTGTAATTGAGTGAACTGTTACTATGGCCTCCGGCGCCTATAAACTGAGCACAGCGGGGATCAGTGCTCCAACTACAAGTCTTTCCCGTCTCACATATATTGGAATCAGCCGGGATAAATTAATATAATGTTTACATTATGTACGTAATGGCCTCCGACACCCATAAACTGTGAACAGTTGAGGAGGGCTCTAGAAGATGTCCTCAAGAAGAGTGAACATTGCTCAATACCGACTGTTTAATGTTTGGCCCGTATTTTTTCCCCTTTGATCCCATTTCAAGTTGAGTGGCACTGACAATCATTACCATCTAATCTAGATCTGTATGTATTAATTAAAGTTTAGATATACCGGAGAAGAGTAAAGGATTGGCTGCTCAAAGATTGTGCTAATATTAAAATCCTACATAATTTGATTTTTTTTCCCTGTAATGATATGCCAGCATTATAGACACAATTAGAATCATAATAGGGAATATTAGTAGGTCCTTAGAATATCCAGCAAACTTAATTTTAATATCGTGGCGGTTGTTTTTGGGATCTGTAATAAATTGTTAGTTCTAGGGACTCACTTAATATTCATGAGGTCAATAAATTATATGCAGATTACGCCCACGGAGACTCACTTTGCGTTGCTCCGTCCAGGAGCTCACACTGTTTCGCTCTAGATCTAGATTTCTAGATTCCAGTGAAAACTTTCAAGAACTTCGTTTTAGATTAATTGTTTCTGTGCTGTTTCACACGTTCAAACGTATTCACTATTATTTTGGCTTCTCATCCTCTGCAAAAGTGACTCATGTAAGTATACTATGGATATAAATGTATTCCTACGCTACAATTTCTGCATCTCCATTTTTCAGGGAGGAATATTATCACTTTAGTAGCTGTGATGCTCAATATTCCCACCCACAGTTCTCCTTGCTCGTTAAGTAGATATAAAATTCAGTTTAATTTATTGTTCATTTTACATCCGTCTGTTCGATATTTACTTCTTTTCCGTAGCGGTAATGACAGTAAACATGCAAATGTTTTGCTGAGATCTACATGTGGTTCTTTGTTTGTTTTTGTTTATTGTTTTTTGTTTTTGTTTTAGTTTTGTTTTTTTTTTGTTTTGTTTTGTTTGTTTGTTTTTTTTTATTTTTGGTCTCGTTTTTCTTTTTTTTATTGGGTTAAATGACAATATTGCTAGGAAACACTTGTATCATTACTTCATGTCTACTTAAGCTTTGGTCTTCAGCATTATCATGTTATATGCCTAAAATCCGTGCTCAGTCACTTGAAGAGATTGAAAAAACTTCCAGACAGAGGATTATTTTTTTCTGTTCTGCCTCTTCTTTACTTTTTCTTTCTTTCCTCACAAAGCCATAAATCGGTGATTTTCTGACGATAGCGGAAGAGTTCAGGTATCATGACTTGTAGCGGACACAAAGACATGCGTGCTTGTGTCCCCTGTGGTTCCCGCATAGTGCGACGTTTCGTTATCAGCAAGGTCAGCTAGGGACATCGACAGGTCCGTCACGGCCGACTGACGTCCGGGTCTGCCCGCATTTTCTTTATAGTCAGGGCACAGCTTAAATATAATGGGTGCGCAGTACTAGGGTTAACATTAGGGTTAACCTGTGTCCGCATGCAATGTCTGCATGACGTCTGCGGACACGTGAAGTAACATAGAGAAACAAGGTCTGGCCTTGTCACAGAGACAATCCTGCTATGCCTGGTGCTAATCGAGACAGCGGGGGCCTAGGGCAGATTGAGACGCAGCGGTGTACAGATTGAGACAGCGAAGGCCTAGTGCATATTGAGATGCAGCGGTGTATAGATTGAGACAGCGAAGGCCTAGTGCAGATTGAGATGCAGCGGTGTATAGATTGAGACAGCGAAGGCCTAGTGCAGATTGAGATGCAGCGGTGTACAGATTGAGACAACGGGGGCCTAGGGCAGATTGAGAATCAGCGATGGACATGGCAGATTGAGACACAGTTATGTACTGATGGATACAGCGAAACCTAGGGCAGATTGAGACACAGCCGTGTAGTGATCGATACAGAGGAGCCTAGGGCAGATTGAGACACAGCCGTGTAGTGATCTATACAGCGGAGCCTAGGGCAGATTGAGACACAGCGGTACAGAGATCGAAACAGCGGCGCCTAGGGCAGATCAAGACATAGTGGAGCAAAGACTGAGACAGCGGAGCCTAGGGCAGATTGAGACATCGGAGCCTAGGGCATATAGAAACCAAGCGGTACACAGATTGAGACAGGGGAGCCTAGGGCAGATTGAGACTGCAGAGCCTAGGGCATATCGAAACACAGCGGTACACAGATTGAGACAGGGGAGCCTAGGGCAGATTGAGACAGCAGAGCCTAGGGCAGATTGAGACAGCAGAGCCTAGGGCATATCGAAACAGCGATACACAGTTTGAGAAAGCAGAGCCTAGGGCATATCGAAACACAGCGATACACAGATTGAGACAGGGGAGCCTAGGGCAGATCGAAACACAGCGATACACAGATTGAGACAGCGGAGCTTAGGGCATATCGAAACACAGCGATACACAGATTGAGACAGGGGAGCCTAAGGCAGATTGAGACAGCAGAGCCTAGGGCAGATCGAGACAGAGCGGTGCACAGATTGAGACAGCAGAGCTTAGGGCAGATCGAAACACAGCGATACACAGATTGAGACAGCAGAGCTTAGGGCATATCGAAACACGGCGATACACAGATTGAGACAGCAGAGCCTAAGGCAGATTGAGACACAGCGGTACACAGATTGAGGCAGCAAAGCCTAGGGCATATCGAAACACAGCGGTACACAGATTGAGACAGGGGAGCCTAGGGCAGATCGAAACACAGCGATACACAGATTGAGGCAGCAAAGCCTAGGGCATATCGAAACACAGCGATACACAGATTGAGACAGGGGAGCCTAAGGCAGATTGAGACAGCAGAGCCTAGGGCATATCGAAACACAGCGGTACACAGATTGCGACAGCAGAGCTTAGGGCAGATCGAAACACAGCGATACACAGATTGAGACAGCAGAGCCTAGGGCAGATCGAGACACAGCGATACGCAAATTGAGACAGCAGAGCTTAGGGCAGATCGAGACACAGCGGTGCACAGATTGAGACAGCAGAGCTTAGGGCAGATCGAGACACAGCGGTGCACAGATTGAGACAGCAGAGCTTAGGGCAGATCGAGACACAGCGGTGCACAGATTGAGACAGCAGAGCTTAGGGCAGATCGAGACACAGCGGTGCACAGATTGAGACAGAGAGCTTAGGGCAGATCGAGACACAGCGGTGCACAGATCGAGACACAGCGGTGCACAGATCGAGACACAGTGGAGCACAGATTGAGACACAGTGGAGCACAGATCGAGACACAGCGGTACACAGATCGAGACACAGCGGCACACAGATCGAGACACAGTGGAGCACAGATTGAGACACAGCGGTACACAGATCGAGACACAGCGGCACACAGATCGAGACACAGTGGAGCACAGATTGAGACACAGTGGAGCACAGATCGAGACACAGCGGCACACAGATCGAGACACAGTGGAGCACAGATTGAGACACAGCGGTACACAGATCGAGACACAGCGGCACACAGATCGAGACACAGTGGAGCACAGATTGAGACACAGTGGAGCACAGATCGAGACACAGCGGCACACAGATCGAGACACAGCGGTGCACAGATCGAGACACAGCGGCACACAGATCGAGACACAGTGGAGCACAGATTGAGACACAGTGGAGCACAGATCGAGACACAGCGGCACACAGATCGAGACACAGCGGTGCACAGATCGAGACACAGTGGAGCACAGATCGAGACACAGCGGCACACAGATCGAGACACAGCGGAGCACAGATTGAGACACAGTGGAGCACAGATCGAGACACAGCGGTGCACAGATCGAGACACAGCGGCACACAGATCGAGACACAGCGGCACACAGATCGAGACACAGTGGAGCACAGATCGAGACACAGCGGTGCACAGATCGAGACACAGTGGAGCACAGATCGAGACACAGCGGCACACAGATCGAGACACAGTGGAGCACAGATCGAGACACAGCGGTGCACAGATCGAGACACAGCGGCACACAGATCGAGACACAGCGGCACACAGATCGAGACACAGTGGAGCACAGATCGAGACAGAGCGGGAAGTGGAGCACAATATTTATGCGTGACAAAATTAATACAAGGAACACCATCAGTGTCTCGAATAGCCGAGGCCTGGAATCAGGACACTGCGCAAGGAAAAAAAAACTGCACTGGCTGGCAATTAATGAGAACAAATCAAAGGTGATGGGGAGAGGCGGAAAACACCACCCGCGCTGTTGCCACTTGTCAGCAATATAGGAAGTTAAAAAAGATCGTCTGCCATCTGGCACACGTACGATACGCTTGGCTATGCCTAAGGCTGAACGCACACCAGAGCCGTTATGTATCGGACAGTCCGTAACAGCCATTCATCACATGTTAGGACAGTATACTTCCGTTTGCCATAGATATACACATATAGGTATAATTTTTATGCATATAATGTGACATGAAGTTGGTACAAAGTATTATGAAGTGAAAATACCACCATTGGGATTGTTTAGGGAACCATATCATCATTACTACTCATTAAAGTTAGCGAAAGCATTCGAAACCTTTTCGTTGGAGAGTGTCCGTCGACATTAATGCTACAGAAGCCATTGTTATCGTGTCAATACTGAGGTTTTTGCAGACGACTCATATACGGCTGGTCGTGAGTCCGAACGCAACCAGCATGCGGTTTCCCTCGCAAGGACGCGTAAGTCGATAAAATACGTTATCTTCATAGACGTCACTAAAACTTTCTCGGATTAAGTAAGTTTGAGCACACGGTTGACATTCACACACACACACACACACAGCGGGTTAGATTAGTACTCAGTAGCATTAGAGCATTGTAGCTGTCATCAGGTAATCCTTGTATAACGGTTACGTTCTCAGCGAGAGGGCTAGCATGTTTGCGAAAAGCGATTATGCTACGTACCGCTATGTAGGAGGAATTTATGCAAATGGCGTTTGAGAGTCTAAAAATACATTGACCGAGTTAAGCGAGGGGTCCGTTAGCCTCGCCTGCGAAACCTCTAAAATGTCGAACGTTCGAGCGTCACATGATACAACGGCTGCACGTGTGCTGTGAGCTGTAAACACAGCCGTGACTATTTTCGCGATCCATTAATATAAAGGGAAATTTGTATGCGCATTATTCTTACTTCGTGTCGTAGTTCAAGCAGACCATCAAAATAGTTTTTAAAAAATAACATATTACCTGTAAAAATGCCCAGAAATTTATACTAAAAGAACACCCTAAGTTTTATAGATTAATCCTTTAACAGTAAAGTGTTGTTTGATCCTGCACTCGTTATATTGTTCAAAACTGTGGATGCAACTCACTGAGATGTTAAAAACTGTCATAATTAACATATAATCTCAGATCTCGGAACATCATCATTCTGCACATTGTAAGTCATCTGAAACATTTATAGCATCAATCAAACTAAGAATCTTAGATCTCGGAACATCATCTGCACATTGTAAGTCATCTGAAACATTTATAGCATTAATCAAACTAAGAATCGTAGATATCGGAACATCATCTGCACATTGCAACACATTTGAAATATTTATAGCACCAATCTAGCTAAGAATCGTAGATATCGGAACATCATCTGCACATTGCAACACATTTGAAATATTTATAGCACCAATCTAGCTAAGAATCTTAGATGTCGAACATCATCATTCTGCACATTGTAACATATCTGAAACATTCAAGCACCAATCTAGCTAAGAATATTAGATCTCGGAACATCATCTGCTCAATGTAACACGTCTGAGACATTTATAGCACCAATCAAGTTAAGAATCTTAGATCTCGGAACATCATCTGCTCAATGTAACACGTCTGAGACATTTATAGCACCAATCAAGTTAAGAATCTTAGATCTCGGAACATCATCTGCACATTGTAACACATCTGAAACATTTATAGCACCAATTTAGCTAAGAATATAGGAACATCATCTGCACCTTGTAACACATTTGAAACATTTATAGCACCAATCTAGCTAAAAATCTTAGATATCGGAACATCATCCGCACATTGTAACACATCTGAAACATTTATAGCACCAACCTAGCTAAGAATCGTAGATATCGGAACATTATCTGCACATTGTAACATATCTGAAACATTTATAGCACCAATCAAGCTTAGAATCTTAGATATCGGAACATCATCTGCACATTGTAACATATCTGAAACATTTATAGCACCAATCAAGCTTAGAATCTTAGATATCGGAACATCATCTGCACATTGTAACACATCTGAAACATTTTATAGCACCAATCTAGCTAAGGAAAAAAATGATCAAGCTCTGACTTGAAGCTGAGATTGGATCGAAGCATGGATATTCACAACAGCACAAATTTACGGAATAATTTGTCCCTAAATAAGAGAATCTAGATTTCATCTACCTAAATAGTAAATATTTTCTATTCTCATAGTACAGTCACACGAGGAATCGTCTTATATAAATAAATAAGGAGAGTGTGGCAGATTTAAGCGATATTAGTGAACATTGGCTGCTCAAACAATGGCAATGATTGAGTGAATATTAAAAATGCTGCAGATATTTCAATTTTTGGTTGCTGTTTATTTTTTTTAATTTGTTTTATTTTGTGTTTAAAATTTGTGTTGACCATAAGGCGTCTCAATTTTCCTAATAAGCTCTTGTCATGACTTGAGCAAAAAACTACATGTAAAAAGTTGTTTCTTTTGCAGAATCCTTTTTCCCCACTTACCTTCAACAAGTAGGCCGTATATAGTAATAGTGATAGAAGCCAATTCCATTCCAATTCGCATACATAAACGTTTCTAATTAAATCTGTTAGTATTGTTGGATAACATTCAGGACTTATAAGCTATGGTATTAGCATCATTTTTTTGCTTGGAAATTATAATAATCATCATTTACTGCAAGCTGTAAAATTTTATTTTTACTGGCTGAAATAACTGGTTCCAATTGAAGACATTAATTTAACGCTTGAATAATTTTGTATCCAAAGTTGGGAATGAGGTATTGAACCAAATACACTGTATGTATATATAGTTATAGTTATTGCTGATCTTACCATAAAGTCTCTGTATGCTACACTTATGTATATATATATACATATATATTATAAATACTATGACTGATGATTATTCTAGAATTCTGTAATACTGGTCGACAAAGAGGAGCATTAATAATGATAATAATAACATAGGTTACCTAGATATTCTTGGCCCTTACTCAGGAGTTTCCAGCTGTGTGGCTCTCATCAGAAGGGCTGTAGGTAGTGAGAGATGACTGGTGTTGATGTTTGACAACAGGAAACCTTTTTTTATGGATGTAAAGACAAAAGATCTCTTTTCTTCGGTTTAGTGAGACGCTTTCGTCAAAATTTGTTCAAACTCTTTTTTTGTGGTGTATATGGTTTTGACTTTTTATTAAATTTCCGATGGATAGTGCGGTCGATGTTCTCGTCTTTCAGTTCCTAAATGAGCTCACTGAGCGTCGTATCTTTCCCCTCTATATAGCCCACTAGTTTTAATAAGGATTTGTTGGTTTTATCTCGTGTTAAAATCTGGTCAGTGAGTCCAATGTAGCTTTCTTGATTCTTTGTTCTTGTCTCTGTTACAGTAGCGTTGCATGTGACACAATTTGTTAAAAATTTTCGATTCAATGGGCAGCTTGACTTTTCCTGGCAGTTGTATAGTTTTATTTTATTTGATATTTCTTCTTTTTTTCTCTTCGTTGTTGTGTGCCTGTAACAAGTTTTGTTGTGATTCGTGATCGTTTGTTTTACCTTCGGTAAACAACTGTAGCTGACTTTTACAGTGTTTCTGTTAAGGATTTTATGAAGTTTTCTCGTTACGGGAAGAGTTTGTCGATTAGATTAATGTATATATATTATTGTTGTAAAGTATGCCTTTAGAGGGGATAATTATATATATATATATATATATATATATATATATATATATATATATATATATTATTGTTGTAAAGTATGCCATTAGAGGGGATAACTATTTATATATATATATATATATATATATATATATATATATATATATATTATTGTTGTAAAGTATGCCTTTAGAGGGGATAATTATTTATATATATATATATATATATATATATATATATATATATATATATATATATATATATATATATATTATTGTTGTAAAGTATGCCTTTAGAGGGGATAATTATTTATATATATATATATATATATATATATATATATATATATTATTGTTGTAAAGTATGCCTTTAGAGGGGATAATTATATATATATATATATTTATATATATATATATATATATATATATATATATATATATATTATTGTTGTAAAGTATGCCTTTAGAGGGGATAATTATTTATATATATTTATATATATATATATATATATTATTGTTGTAAAGTATGCCTTTAGAGGGGATAATTATTTATTTATATATATATATATATATATATATATATATATATATATATATTATTGTTGTAAAGTATGCCTTTAGAGGGGATAATTATTTATTTATTTATATATATATATATATATATATATATATATATTATTGTTGTAAAGTATGCCTTTAGAGGGGATAATTATTTATTTATTTATATATATATATATATATATATATATATATATATATATATATTATTGTTGTAAAATTTACTTTTTAATGTAATAGTCCTCCCCACATGTGGAATCTTGTAAAGTTTTTGCTTTCCTTCAGTTCAGCTGTATGGCTTTCGAAGATCTGTTATTGCTGTAAAGTTTTCTAGTTTTTTAATGTAGTTGTTTGGCTCTGGAGGGTATGTCTGTTATTTTTGTGATGTTTGTATTTCTTCAATGTCGTTGTCTTCCTCACCTGTTTTTTTTTATGCAGTCATGCTTGTTTTCCTGTGAATGTTGTAGGAACAATCTTACTTATCTAAAATATAGTTATCTTTAGCAAAGGAAGGGATTAATTCATCACAAAATAGACAATTACTTTACTGCCTTGTCAAGATAATAATTAATTAATATGAAGAATATTACATCGTTTTCTAAGTTTTAAACTCTAAGGATAGCATACTAGTACAGTGTTATGAGTATATCAAACAGTTTTAAAGCCATGAGAAGTTTGTTGTTTGTTTTTGTTGTTTTTTTCACGCCATAAAAAGACTTAGTTTAGAGCATAGCCGATCAGTTTTATTTCGAATTGCGCCCTGGAACTTTACAGCAACCCGAGATGGGTTGTGAAAATTGCATCAAATAATCTTCGACTTATTATTAATTTATTACAACTACACAATTTGTTTTAAGCAACAGCTTTTAAGTTATTCATTCCCTACAACTTCAATACGTAATATTTAAATCACTAATCACAAGTAAGCCATTAGGGTATTTGAATTTGAAATTAGATTTATATTATAATCCTGTCACACTTCTTGCAAATTAAAAAAAAAAAAAAAAAACAGGGAAATTTTATAATTGTCTCATTAGCAGTAAAACGGATTTTTTTTTTTAATTTTAGCATCATGGTTTGTAAATAAATACTTCACTTAACCCTTGCACTAGGTATATCAATATCTGCAAGGAGTGCTTATTTTCATGTACACATAAAACATCAGCCTGAAAGGGGTCGTCTCAAAATACCAAATAGATTTTTAAAAAGTATTGAAACTCTTGAATCATAGTGATTGTCAAACAATTACAGTTGTTTCATTCTTTGCTAAATATGGAATAAAAAGGATCTTAAGTCTTCTAATTCAATAATTAGACAAGAGAAAAACGTTTTTGTTCATTAAATATCTTCTCTGTTCTTTCCGAAATGAGAATTTAACCTTAAAGAAAACTATCATGATTGAAGAAATCATATACGAATAAAAACAAAGCCACTTAGCTATGTTAGAAATATAGACTATATATTAATAGACTTATTTTAATGTTTTATATTTTGTGCGTGTTTTTATACATGCCATGGAAGATGTCAAATCTGGGCTTCCTAAAATACAGGCCAAATCATCGTAGTAAACAAACTTTGGCATGTTTAAATTATGCTGATTTTATTTATTTTAATTTCTGGGTATGGTGAAATAATATAGCTCACTCTTACACTTACTATAAAGATTTGCTTATTTCTTCTACTCGGCCTGTTCATTTGAAAGCCTCGTGTCAAATACATTCTTATATGGAAAGGTCTATTAATAAGCAGAGCAATAAATACCTGACAACTGTAGTCTTTCGCCTCAGAATATAATATACAAAGATTTTACATTGAGTATGTCTGACCATCATAGATTATTCAACTTAGTATACGAGCGGGTGTTTAACCTTTCCTTATGAACGCTAAAATCAAATCATTCCACAAATTGTACGTACAGCTAAGCATTCATTGTGTAGATAGATACATCAACAAAACAAAGCGTGACTTAAGTCTGGGAAAAAGCTATGACTATTATTTCTGGTTCTAAACTTTTTGTAGCTGATCACACATCAAAAGCAAGTTTGTCCCAAGCGTATGAATAGACAGTTATTCTGGGACGTGAGTACGGGCCTAGCTCGATGCTTCCTAATATACAGGACAAGTCACCGAAGAGAAGAAACTTTTGCATGTTTGAGTTATAGCGATTTATTTTTTTTTTAACTTTTGGGCATAAATAGGACAGGATTATGCTCAGAGCGCACATATAATTCAGCTAACAGGCTTGCACACAACAAAAATATCTAACTGTCAAATAGTTAAAGGATATAGCTGGTTCTCATACTTACTTCAAAAGCTTCTCTACTTCGGCGACTTGGCCTGTGTGTATTTTAGGAAGCCTCGGTGTTACTCTATTAAAATTAAGGGTAGCTTTTATTGATCTCAGATCTGGGGTCAGAGAATGATAGTTCAGTCGGTAGAACTCCAGGCTCACAGTGCGAAGGTCGGGAGTTCGAATACTGGTTGGGGCTATCTAGTGCCAGTGTCGGATCTTGTCTAACCTTATCTTGTAGTAATGTTATTGTGGCTATAAAGGTTACGACGATACTCTATATAGTCCTCGCCTCTTGGACTGGAAATAAGCAATTGTATTTCCCTGCTTTACGCGTAATTTGCGATCCTAAAAGAATAATCGCCTAGTGAGCTTGCAGGATCAGAAACCAACTGGTTATTTGTTCTCGGTTTGTATAGGACAAGCAGTGATTTCATGTTTTCCTCCCTATTGATTTTTGCCAAGAATATGCTGCCTATTGATTTATGCTACCTATTGTTTCACTCATGATCTGTTTGCCTTGTACGTAAAGTCGAGAAAGTTGGTAAAAGTTATTTTATATTCAATGCAATTGATAGTTAAAGAAAAAAGAAAAGAAAAAAATGAAAGACGTGTAGGAATGTGGTATGGAAATTAAATTAGCAAGAATAAATTATTTATGCTGCGGGTAGCTTACCAATTTCTTTTCAACAATTCCCTCGTATTATATATAGTCCCAAGTTTTAGGTCTTGTGTGCCAACAGAGCCATTTTGTGAGATAATTATCATATTTGTCGTTATTCCTGTAATTCATAGTTGCGTGGTAACTGTACATCGATATTTTAACGTTTTTTTTTTAACTCTATGTAAATAATTTCTTCAGAACCATTAACAACTATGTGCATGAAACCAAAATATATACAGTATAAAGACTAAACTAGTAGACAAGCCGCAGCGTTTAGGATCTCGTACGTGTGGAGGTATTTTGCTTGCAGTATTTAACAGTGCCTGGCTATAGATCTTTGTGGTCGTCAGGTAAGGGTCTATTAAAAGGTTTGTGTGGATATTGACCTCTCGTTTTGGAAACGTCCAATTTATCCAAAGGGCTTTGTTGCTGTGATTAGGAAAACTACCCGTAATGAATATTCGCTTCCAAGAGGAGGTTGTATTTTTTGTTGAGATCGATCTTGAACCTGGACCGCCTTTCTCTGTTGATCTTGACAAAACGCTATGTAGTTTAAGTAGATGCGATCTATTTTCTATCCCAGCTGGCACTTTGGTAATGGATCTCAGCGTCGTGGCCCTTGATGTGTCCCACTCATGGGCGCTTCCGTTGATTGTAACATTATCTCCCCAGGTGTGTCTTGCCCAGCACAAAACCATGATCAAAGCTATAAAACTCTTGAAACCTTTGCGTGCGTGTTTTTCGCTTGCCATTGCACACTTGGGGACCGCACGCGACCATCAGTTTCCATGGACGAATTGAATACGAGGATTCTTCAAAATAGATGAAAATTCGTTATACAGCAGTATAGTGTGAACTCACAAGCGGATCTGTAAGATAAGAATGTAACAGTTTGAGTTGGAGAGGCTTGTTTTGTTCGATTCATACTAAACAAGCGATACGATAAATGTAAGAGCCTCTTATAGCAGTTAAGTAAATAATAGGATTGGTGGATTGATTGAGTGATTGATTGATTTATTGATTGGTTGTTTGATTGGGTGGTAAATTGGTCGGTTGGTTGATTAATCTGTGGGTTGATTGGTTGATTTCTCGGTCGATTGTTTGATTGATGTTGAGTTAATTGATTAACTGAATGAATGACTCGTTTATTGATTTATTGATTGATTGATTGATTGATCTGTCTGTTGGTTGATTGTTTGATTGATGTTGAGGTATTTGATTAATTAACTGAATTAAAAACTGATTTATTGGTTCATTGACTGATTGAGTAGTTGGTTGGTTGGTTGGTTGGTTGGTTAGTTGAGTGAGTGAGTGAATATGTGCTTTTGCAAACCAAATTCTCCAACAGCGAGGAATCTTGAGCTTGAATTCAATCAGACATATCAATCAATTTGCGTGGGTTTTTTTTCCCTAAAAATTTCAAGCCAAGGGCCGCTTAAGGCTAAATAAAGGACTAATATGAAATTTCGATAACAAATAGTTGTTACTGTACCACTGGTCAAATCTAGATTTTCAGCGTAGATTCCAAAATTGTTCGTGCAGTGTAAAAAAATATTAAGGATATTAGAAAAGCACTCAGATTTTGTGTGTAGACCTCCAAAGATAATTTTGTCAAAGTGTACATCTACTTACATGAACAAAAACTGCTCATTAATTCTGAACATTTTTGCTGGCACGTCCTTTCTTTTTCAGAAGTCAAACTATGTTTTTGTCATATTTTGTGGCCCTTTGGAAGCCAAGTCATTAATGTTTTTGCTTTCGGTTTAAACTGTGTTAGAAAAAATATGAAGGAATCTAGATCTAGGTCCAATGACTTGCCGAATACCTGTTTCGTTCTGCCTCCAAGCTTTAGAGTAATTTACGTCCCTTCCTTTATTAATTTCAATAATTTAAAGTCAGTTATTTACACGGATACGCAAGTTAAACTTCTTGGCAACATGATTCCCCACAACACTTTTCATGGGGTAAGTTCTTTAAGGGGTGCACGCAATATTTTTAAAGTTCTTTTCCAAGAATAAAAATCTCCATTTTTTTTTTTAATTTCGTGAATTTTGGAATACTGCGGTTTTCTTAGCACTACAGTTTTTTAAAGTCGTTTTTCAAGTCCAAGTTTGAAAATGAACATTCAATTTCTTTAAAAGCTCCATTAATTTATCTTTTCATTCCTATTAGTTTTGTTTGTTTCTGAAACATCTAACATTTTCAGTTAAAAAATTTTGTGAAACCCCTTTCAGATCAGATCTATGACGATGACAGTTTTAGTCAAAAAAAAAAGTACTTTCAACTTTAAAGGCCATTTCCTTAAAGCAACACTTTCTCAACCGGTTAATTTTTAAACTCCATATTTTTTTTTTAATTCGAGCAAGATGGAACGTTCAAATAAAAAGCACAATGCTCAGGATAGTTTGCAAAATCTAAAACTGAGTTCGTCTAATTTTTTTGTGAATTTTTTCCCGTGCGCCCACACATATTATGTGGAAACTTCCGATGAAGAGTGTGCAAACCGCCAATAGGTCAGAAGTTAGGAGATTTGGGGGAAAATATACTCCTTTATTTTTTTTTTAAAGCACTCAGTTATGAAATTAACAGTGCGAGTAAACTGTTTGGTTTTACTGAGGAGTCTCTCAGTCAATATTCACATCATCTTGATCTACATGAGTAGTAGTAGTAGTAGTAGTAGTAGTAGTAGTAGTAGTAGTAGTAGTAGTAGTAGTAGTAGTAGTAGTAGTAGTAGTAGTAGTAGTAGTAGTAGTAGTAGTAGTAGTAAGAGGAGGAGGAGGAGGAGGTAGTGCTAAAAGAGAGCGGGGGCGACGATGGAGAGAAGAAGAAAAGATAATGATGATGATGATGATGATGATGATGATGGTGGTGTTGGTGGTTAAGGAAAAAAAAGAAGAAAAAGAAGAAGAAGAAGAAGAAGAAGAAGAACAACAACAACAACAACAACAACAACAACAACAACAATAACAAAAATAACAACAATAAGTTTCTCTATTTTTCTTTTTTTCACAGCTACGAGTGATTTTGTGGCGATGGAATCCAGTTTGGATAACGGACACCGGTTGACGGTAAAGACAGAGAAACCCAAAAGCTGTAAGTTGAGGAGAAAAAAGAGGCAGAGAACGTGATAAGTAGAGAGGTAGAAGAGAAGTATATAAAGAGAGAGAGAGAGAGAGTAAAAGAGATAAAGAGAGGAGTAGAAGTGAAGGAGAAAACAGAGAGAGAGAGAGAGAGAGGTAGAAGTATATAAAGGATATAAAGAGAGAGAGAGAGAGAGAGAGTGAAAGTGATAAAGAGAGGAGTAGAAGTGAAGGAGAAAACACAGAGAGAGAGAGAGAGAGAGAGAGAGAGAGAGAGAGAGAGAGAGAGAGAGATGATAAAATTTAAAAAGACGATTGCTGCAACAAAGGTTGTAGCTTTGGGGATTTTCACCCGAGGGCCATTGGTAAGGAATAAGACTGAAAAATAGAGGTTCTCGGTTATGGAAGCACCCGACACATGTTTGCTTTTTTTTCATCTTTTATCGATAGTCTTTTCAATCATAAGGCAAGCATTGAGATTTATCACTTATTTAGGTTTGTTTGGGTTTTTTTTTTATAAAATTAATCAATCAAAAGCGCCTCTCTTTATCTCTCTTTATTCGTCTTACTTCTACCTGTCGGTCCTTTTATCTCCCTCCCTCTCTCTCTCTATCTCTATCTCTTCCTCCCTTCCTCCTCTCTCCCTATCTCTTCCTCCCTTTCTCCTCTCTCTCTATCTCCCTTCCTTCTCTCTCTCTCTCTCCCTTCCTCCTCTCTCTCTATCTCTCTCCCTTCCTTTCTCATCTATCTCTCTCCCTTCCTTTCTCATCTATCTCTCTCCCTTCCTTTCTCATCTATCTCTCTCCCTTCCTTTCTCATCTATCTCTCTCCCTTCCTTTCTCATCTATCTCTCTCCCTTCCTTTCTCATCTATCTCTCTCCCTTCCTTTCTCATCTATCTCTCTCCCTTCCTTTCTCATCTATCTCTCTCCCTTCCTTTCTCATCTATCTCTCTCCCTTCCTTTCTCATCTATCTCTCTCCCTTCCTTTCTCATCTATCTCTCTCCCTTCCTTTCTCATCTATCTCTCTCCCTTCCTTTCTCATCTATCTCCCTCCCTTCCTCCTCTCTCTCCCTTCCTTCATCCTCTCTCTCTCCCTCCCTTCCTACTCTCTCTCTCCCTCCCTTCCTTCTCTCTCTCTATCTATCTCTCTCCCTCCCTTCCTCCTCTCTCTCACTCTATCTATCTCTCTCTCCCTCCCTTCCTCCTCTCTCTCACTCTATCTATCTCTCTCTCTCCCTCCCTTCCTCCTCTCTCTCACTCTATCTATCTCTCTCCCTCCCTTCCTCCTCTCCATCTATCTCTCTCTCCCTTCCTCCTTTCTCTCTCCCTTCCTTCTTTCTCTCTCCCTCCCTTCCTCCTCTCTATCTCTCTCCCTCCCTTCCTCCTCTCTCTCCCTTCCTTCCTCCTCTCTATCTCTCTCCCTCCCTTCCTCCTCTCTATCTCTCTCCCTTCCTATTCTCTATCTCTCTCCCTTCCTTCCTCCTCTCTATCTCTCTCCCTTCCTTCCTCCTCTCTATCTCTCTTCCTCCTTTCCTCCTCTCTATCTCTCTTCCTCCTTTCCTCCTCTCTATCTCTCTCCCTCCTTTCCTCCTCTCTATCTCTCTTCCTCCTTTCCTCCTCTCTATCTCTCTCTCCCTCCCTTCCTCCTCTCTATTTATCTATCTCTCTCCCTCCCTCCTTCCTCCTCTCTCTCTATCTCTCTCCCTCCCTCTCCCTCCCTTCCTCCTCTCTTCTCCCTCCCTTCGTCCTCTCTCTCACTCTCTCTCTATCTCTATCTCTTCACAGCTAACAAGTTCCGTCTGTTTATCATGGACAACCTGTTCCTGGTATCCAACATCGTCTGCATCATCGCAGGATTCATCATAGGCCTGCTGGTCAGATGGGCAGGTCTGGGGGAAGACGGCATTCTTTGGTTAGGTAAGCTGTTAGTCTCATGGCAACTGTTCTCCTTTTTTTAATCGCATTCGAATAGAACTCACGCTTGAAATTCAATATTGCATGTATTTCAATGTTATAGATATTTCAATATCATAGATATTTCAGTATTATAGTTATTTCAATATTAAAAGTATTTCAATATTATAAGTTCTTCAATATTATACATATTTCAATATTATAGATATTCCAATATATTTATATTAGTTTTATTATTGGCAAAAATCTACATTTTTTACAATCAAGAAAGCTACCACTACCTAGATCCTTCATACTTTCATTGTTTTTTTCTGATATACTGACTCTTTTTTTATGTCTAGGCTTTGTTTACCACTTTTATGTATTTATTCATTTATTCTCCCTGATTCATCTCTTTGCCTACAAATTTATACACAGATCAATCCAATCAGAAATAATTGATAATTGATGCTCTTTAGTTGCTGTGCACTCAAATATCTAGGCTATTTCTCTATCTATTAATCTAATTATCTTCCGTCTATCTATCTATTGATTTATTTATCTTTTCCCCTATCTATCTAAATATAAATCTGATTTATATTTCCTTCTACCTATCTATTAATCTAATTTATCTTTATGTCTATCAATCTATCTGTTATCTATTTAATCTTTTCGTCTATGCATCTATCTATTAATCTATTTTATCTCCCCACCTATTTTTTTTTTTTAAGATTAAAACAGTGAATATTACACATGGAATCTTTTTAATGTGCTTCGATTTGCTACTTTTTTACCTTTTTCGAGTTGCCTTATTGTGTTTCCTCTGATATCATCTTTTCTTTGCGCCAGGACTCCCTGGAGAGCTTTACATGAGGATACTGAAGTGTATCATTACTCCTCTGATTGTGTGTAGTGTTATTGATGGTAGGTGAACTGAAATAGATATAAAACTTTTAAAAGATGATGACAGTGTTATGTTCTGACAAGAAAGATTTTCAATATGAATAATAGTATTAATGAGATGTAAATGTGCATGTACATGTAGAAAAAGTAGTTGAAGTAGTAGTAGTAGTAGTAGTAGTAGTAGTAGTAGCAGCAGCAGCAGCAGCAGCAGTAGTAGTAGTAGTAGTAGTAGTAGTAGTAGTAGTAGTAGTAGTAGTAGTAGTAGTAGTAGTAGTAGTAGTAGTAGTAGTAGTAGTAGTAGTAGTAGTAGTAGTAGTAGTAGTAGTAGTAGTAGTAGTAGTAGTAGTAGTAGTAGTAGTAGTAGTAGTAGTAGTAGTAGTAGTAGTAGTAGTAGTAGTAGTAGTAGTAGTTTTTGTAGCTGTAATAGTTGTAGTGGTGGTTGGTGTTTTGTTGTTGATTTATGTCGCTGTTGTGGTGGTGGTGCTGTTATTTTAATTCTTCTGTTGTTGTTGATGATGTCGTTTTTGTTGTTGATGATGTTGATCATGATGATAATGATTTCGTTGTTGTTAAGGTTTATTGTCATTGCAGTATTCGTAGCAATAAAGACAACAGCAATAACACATGTTCGATTATCCATCATTAATATTAACCACCATGATCTCTGAACTGTTTCATCCCCTTTTTTTTTTTTGTATGTGTGTGTGATCCCAGGCACGTCCAGTACTGACCCTAGAACCAACGGTAAACTCGGTCTGGTCTCTCTCGCCTACATGATAATCTCAAACAGTATAGGAGCTATCCTGGGCCTGGTCATGTGTGTGCTGTTTAGGCCAGGTGAGAAGATGTATGATTTCTGCTACTTTCTACATCCGAGCCAGCGCATACAAGTGTCAAGAATTAGAGTTGAAAGCCCTTACTTGGGAAGAGGTGGAAAAGTGAATCTTCTTAATGATTATTAGGAGTGTAAAGGAGTGCGATCTTTTTACAAAGGGTTTTACTATTGAATATTATCAAAATAAATTGATTGATTTATAGACAGATCGAAAGATAAAAGCATTGACTGATAGATAGAACAGATAGGTATATGTGTAGATAGACAGATAGGTAGATAAGATAAGATAGTTGTTTTATGAAACGTTATGCAATCAGACAAATAGAAAGATTGATAGACAGGTGGATATTATATGCAAATAGATAGATAGATAGATAAAAAATAGATAGATGGATAGATAGATAGGTAAATAGATAGATAAATAGATAGATAGATAGATAGATAGATAGGTAAAAAGATAGATAAATAAATAGATAGATAGAGAGAGAGAGATAGATAGGTAAATGAATAGATAGATAGATAGATAGATAGGTAAATCAATAGATAGATAGATAGATAGTTAGATAGATAGATAGATAGATAGACAGACAGATAAATAGACGGATTATAGTAAAATAGATATATTGATAGATATTAAATAGATAAATCAATAGATGGATTGATAGATAGATAGATAGATAGATAGATAGATAGATAGATAGATAGATAGATAGATAGACAGAAAGATAAAGGTATCGCTTTATGTTGATCCTTTACTAATCAAAACGTATTATCACATGTCTCCGATGTATCTCTTCAGTTGTCCTAAGATCCTCCATCAAACCCAAAAATGGCATATTTACGTTTAGAACAATAACATTTTTATGGCAATAATTTCATGAGGCATAAAACATCTCATGTAGGATTGAGTGATTGAACAATTGATTCATAGATAGATCGAAAGGTTTCACAAGCCCATTTTACCATGAGAAAAACGTTGATCTCTGGCTGTTCATGAAGGATCGGAAGACAAAGACACAAATTCCGATAAAAGTTGAACACTCCAATCCTTACTCTCTTAAAACCGCTTCTTGTCGATGTACTGGGGCTTACTCAGCGCGCTTCCCTATTTGATTTGTCTTTTGTTTTTTGTTTTATTATTATTTCTTTTGCTTTAGGTTTTTGTTTTTGTTTTTTGTTTTGTTTGGTTGTTTTTTTTTTGTTGTTGCTTTTGTTGTTGTTTTTGTTTTTGTTGTTGTTGTTGTTGTTGTTGTTGTTGTTTTATTTGCCAATTTGATCTTTTGTTTTATTTTTGTTTTTGCTGGGGGGGGGTTTGTTTTGTTTTGTTTTGTTTTGCAGTTGTGTTTTTTTAGTTTTTTCAGAATAATCCACATAGCTCTCGGTTTTTGTTATTGTCACCATGTATCTCAGTTGTGTGCATTGGCCCTCTCCCACACCCCCCCCCCCCATCCCCCCCCCCTTTTTTTTTTCATCTTCTTCCAACCAACACACACGCATTCCCCCTTTTCCCACCCTTTTCCCTATAGAAGATAGCTGTCCGTTTATGAGAATCAAGCACTTGATCTTTTTTTTTTTTTTAATATTGAGTTTTTGGTATCACATAATTATTAGTTATTATTAACATTTTGTTTTGCTCTTTCCGAGAGTGAAAATATTATATCTGGCATGCGCATGTCCAAAGATACTTCACTTTAATTCGAAGATTTTTTTATAAGGTCCAACTGATAACCTATTTCCATGTTTTATATTCTAGAACTACTTGTGCCTAGAGAGCAATAGTAATTAGGTTAAGTGCATTTTCAAAACACATAATTATTATAACGACGTCTGTTTTAACATCGGCAAAAAGTACTTCAAATTGCACGTTCTTGTGGGAAATCATGATCACAATAGTTGTTGATTTTTTTTAATGTAGATAAAAATGAATGTATATCAAGGCTTCCTAATTATTGTTGTTGTTGTTGTTGTTGCTGTTGTTGTTGTTGTTGTTGTTGCTGTTAATCTTGTTGTTGTTGTTGTTGTTGCTGTTGTTGTTGTTGTCGTTGCTGTTAATCTTGTTGTTGTTGTTGTTGTTGCTGTTGTTGTTGTTGTCGTTGCTGTTAATCTTTTTGTTGTTGTTGTTGTTGTTGCTGTTGTTGTTGTTCTTGTTCTTGTTCTTATCATCCCGGCTGTTGAAAGCAATTCTGGGGTCGACTTGCCACGCTTCTCCAAGTCTCACAATCCTGGGCTAGCTTGATGTTCGTGTAGAGCTGGTTGCCAATTCATTCTTTGATGTCGTCGTACCACTGTCGTCTGGGTCTGCCCCTTCCTCTTCTACCATCTATTCTACCTGTGAGGACTGTTTTCTGCAGGCTGTCATGTCTTTCACCTTGGCCAAAATATGACAACTTGCATGTTCTTATTTGAGATAGCAGTCCTCTCTCAACACCAAGTCTGCTCAAAAGTTCCTCATTTGTCACTCTATCTTTGTAGTTAACTCTTGCCAAGCGTTTGAATATCCAAATCTCGAGGGCTTCCTAAATACAGGTCAAGTAAAGATAGTTTTTCATGTTTGAGTTATAGTGATCTATTTCTTTTAACATATGGGCATAGTTAGGACACAATTATTCTACCCATAATGCACTTAAAATTCAGCCTACAGGCCTCCACAACAAAATTATCTAACGGTCCTGACTGTGTCAAATAGGTAAACGATATAACTCACTCTTACCCTTACTGCAAAGCTTGTTATTTCGATGACTTGGCCTGTATTTTAGAAGCCTTGGTGACGTTTCATGTTTATATTTAGTTCATACCGTATATATCTTTAAAAAATGACCTTTTAAAATTATTGACGATTTTAACATTATTCAGGGGTGCGTAAGTTCAAGAGTTTCACTCGGAAAAGAATAGGCCAGAAAACTACGTTTATAAAATCCAAATCTTTTTTTTTTTTTTAATTCCTCGTAAACATTCAGTATCACGTATGTTTATGTAAATGAGCAACTGTAAATTCCCGCAAGGAACCTCACCTTTAGACGTAGTTTTTTCGGGAATTCTTTTTAATAAAAGTTTCAAAGGATATTAAAATAGATTTGGAAAGTACAGAATTCCCCACTTTACCTTATTTCCTACCTCATGTCCTTCCATTCCACGACAGGTTCTGGAGTCCGGGATGATGATACAAACAGTGATCTGGACACTCGAAGCCTGACCACTACAGATATTGCCGCAGATTTTATCAGGTCAGCTTTGCTTTTTTGTACAATGTTTTGAAGTCTCCTTTTGTTTGTATATAAGTTGTTTTACAAGGCCCGTTCACCACACGGCGAACTCAGGTCCTTTGGCATATCTAACTCTGACCATAATATTCTCAACAGTTGAGCAGTAAACCGTTGCTCACTGGCTGTGTTTGTCTGCAGTTGTCTTTTCTTGAAAGTTGAAACTGAAAGACTTAAAAATTAATTCTTTATTTGACCAGTCATTTGACACAGGGAGGCAGGGAGATGGGAACTATGTTCCTTCTTTCAGGGAAAGAAAATGGGACTGGGTATGGTTTTGTTGGATGACTGGAATATACATATTACTAAGCTGTTAGTTTGTATGAGTGTTTGGTATAGTCCATCTACTGCAAGTTCACCTTAGACACGACAAACAAGTCAATGTCATGCAGAGCCGAAGTGGTTATCTGAAAAAGATTAAACTTTTGATTGATTGATTGATTGATTGATTGATTGGTTGGTTGATTGATTGATTGATTGATAGTTTATTGTCATCCTATTTATTGACACAAATATTATTGTTGTAATATCTATAAAAATGATGTGCTAAGTTTACTTAACATGAAAACGTGCATTTTGTCCACATTATATGTCTGTGTTTACACCTTATTCCAGCTTCTGGGGAGGCAGTGGTTTATTTACACATTTATTCCATTATTTTGTTGTTAATTTCATTATTTACGTGAACCTTGTTTCTAACCCCAAACCCTCTGTCCATCCTCAGGAACGTGTTCCCACCAAACATGGTCGGGGCTGCCCTGCAAGTGTCCCAGACACAGTACAAGACTAAAGAGGTGGTCAATCTGGTCAACATCAGCGGTTACTTGGTCAATCAGACAACGAATGTGATAACGAGGTCCGTGGGAACTGTCGGTAGCCCTAATATTCTCGGTATGTCAGCCTCGTTTTGAGAACCCATAGCCTCAGTTCTGCGTCTTGTCTCACGATATGCCTCAGTGCCCTCAGAAACAGCTGTGGACATTTTTTTCAAGATTTTATCGGGCTACAGATCAGGTGGACAATAAATCTAGAATAAATCAAACGTCGTGACATTTATCCTACAGCTCACATTTTTCTAGCTTAGAATTTTAAACCGCTGTCCAAATACCCCTGCCACAAACTGCAGACTCAAAAATTGGGGTCGAGATTTACAAAATAAAAACTAAGACATTTTGTTCCTCCTAGGTCTGATAGTGGTCAGTGCATCCCTGGGCATCGCCGCCTCCCAGTCAGGTGACCACGGGAAACCATTCCTGGCGTTCTTCAAGGCCGGAGCTCACATCATCTTTAAACTCTTTTCATGGATCAAGTGGTGCGTGGATACATTATACTCTCTGTCATCTAAGTCGGTTGCTAATATTCAACTTAAAGATTTAAGTTGCTTTCCAAATTGCACGATACACTGCGATATTTCCCATTAATTTATTTAACAGCTTATTAAGGCTCAAACAAAGCAATACACCAAAATAAGAATAAGTTAGAAAAAAGGGATGAGGGCATGGTAGAAATGGCTGGTAGCGTGATGTTTCCGTTTAATTTCTCCTTAGTCAAAGGTTACTTTAAAAATCTTGAATAGCGTCTTTCTATTTGTTTCTAAATTCCTGTTAAGTGGTGGGAAAATCGTTGATTAAGCATTTTTCACGGAATCATGTACAAACGGCAGGCAATGGATGTTTTTGGGGTGTTTTTTTTTTTTTTTTTGTTTTTTTTTTGTTTTTTTTTTGTTTTGTTTTTTGTTTTGTTTTTGTTTTTTTTTTTGTTGTTTTTTTTTTGTTTTTTTTTTGTTGCCACCAGTTTGAGAACCTTTTATTGACATAAATGATAAGAAAATAATATTGTACATCATACCTTTAGATCAATGTACTGCAGGCCACAACAAACATAATTTATCTAACTTGAACACACTTTTATTCAATCGTAAAGATTTGAATAAAATCGAGTTATTTACGTAAAACTCATTAGAGTATTATCAAAGCATGTCAAAATTAAAACCTGCGTTCACTCCAGATATCTTTAGAAAAACAATTTCATCTCTGTTGAAACGCCATTTCTCTTGGCCTGTTAGGTTATAATAATAATTCACCGTGTAATCTTGGTATTTTTATTTATCTCCATCCGTTTTGTCTTGTAGATTATTTCTTATGATCTAATAACCCGATCCATGATATATCATATTCATGATTATTTCATATCGCTATTGTGGTACTGGTAATGTTAAGTTTGTTCAGAGCGGATGAGATGATTTTCTATTACTACTAGTAGTTAGCATACAGATTTAATATCAACCGTTCGTAAAACTGTTGCACATCGTGATTAAAATAAAATATATCTTAGATCGCTATGTTTCTCACAAACCAAAAGTTCCCGTGATCCTGGTTTCCCGTTAGTTCAAAGTCAAGATTTTTGTAAATTTCAAGAAGTATCGCCTCTTCTTAATCCCTACAAGGACCGACCTCACCCCTTGGTCTCAGTTTCAATCTTACCCAGCAAGAAGTATAATACGACCTTTTTTTATATATATAAATCTTATCTAGAAACACCCCCACCCCTTGGTCTCAGTTTCAATCTTACCCAGCAAGAAGTACAACACGACCTTTTTTATATATATAAATCTTATCTAGAAACACCCCCACCCCTTGGTCTCAGTTTCAATCTTACCCAGCAAGAAGTATAACACGACCTTTTTTTATATATATAAATCTTATCTAGAAACACCCCCACCCCTTGGTCTCAGTTTCAATCTTACCCAGCAAGAAGTATAACACGGCCTTTTTTTATATATAAATCTTATCTAGAAACACCCCCACCCCTTGGTCTCAGTTTCAATCTTACCTAGCGAGAAGTATAACACGACCTTTTTTTATATATAAATCTTATCTAGAAACACCCCCACCCCTTGGTCTCAGTTTCAATCTTACCCAGCGAGAAGTATAACACGACCTTTTTTTATATATAAATCTTATCTAGAAACACCCCCACCCCTTGGTCTCAGTTTCAATCTTACCCAGCGAGAAGTATAACACGGCCTTTTTTATATATAAATCTTATCTAGAAACACCCCCACCCCTTGGTCTCAGTTTCAATCTTACCCAGTGAGAAGTATAACACGACCTTTTTTTATATATAAATCTTATCTAGAAACACCCCCACCCCTTGGTCTCAGTTTCAATCTTACCCAGCAAGAAGTATAACACGACCTTTTTTTATATATATAAATCTTATCTAGAAACACCCCCACCCCTTGGTCTCAGTTTCAATCTTACCCAGCAAGAAGTATAACACGACCTTTTTTTATATATATAAATCTTATCTAGAAACACCCCCACCCCTTGGTCTCAGTTTCAATCTTACCCAGCAAGAAGTATAACACGACCTTTTTTTATATATAAATCTTATCTAGAAACACCCCCACCCCTTGGTCTCAGTTTCATTCAATCTTATCCAACAACAACTATAACACGACGGGTTTTTTTTTTTAAATCCCATCTAGAACTATTACCCCCCCCCCCCCCCCCCCCTTTTTTTTTTTTTTTTTTTTTTGGGGGGGTGGGGGGCTCAGTTCTAATCTTACTGAGCAAGAAACATAGCACAGCTTTTTTTTATATATCCCATCTAGGACCACCCCCACCCCTTTGGCTCAGATTCAATCTTACCCAGCAAGAAGTATAATACGGCCTTCTTTTTTTCAAATTTCATCTAGAAACACCCCCACCCCTTGGTCTCAGTTTCATTCAATCTTAACTGACAACAAGTATAACACGACGGTTTTTTTTTAATCCCATCTAGGATCAACACCACCACCACCACCACCACCACCCCCCCCCCCCCTCTTTTTTTTTTTTTTTTTTTTGGGGGGGGGGGGCTCAGTTTTAATCTTACTGAGCAAGAAACATAGTACAGCTTTTTTTTATATATCCCATCTAGGACCACTCCCACCCCTTTGGCTCAGATTCAATCTAACCCAACAACAAGTATAGCACGACCTTTTTTTTTTCAAATCCCATCAAGAACCACCCCACTCTTGGTCTCAGTTTAATTCAATCTTAACTGACAACAAATATAAGATGACCTTTTTTAAAAAATCCCATCTAGGACCACCCCCACCCCTTGGGCTCGATCTCAATCTTACCCAGCAAGAAATATAACACGACCTTTTTTCATGCCCAATAAGGACCACCCCCACCCGTCAGGCTAGATCTCAATCTTACCCAGCAAGAAATATAACAGGACCTTTTTTTATGCCCAGTCAGGACCACCCCCCACCTCTAGGCTTAGTTTCAATCTTACACAGCAAGAAATATAACACGACCTTTTTTCTTTTAATCCCAACCAGGACAACCCCCACCCTCTGGGCTTAGTTTCAATCTCATACAACAAGAAGTAAACCACGACCTTTTTTTTTTTCATAACTATCCAGGACCACCCCCCTTGGCTCGGCCAGTCTTATTGCCGCATCCATTGCCGGTTTGGATAAACTAGGACCAGGTTTCAGATCTATGGGTCTCTTCTCCCTGCTGTTCGCCATAGTAAACTTCGGAATTATACAGCTGGTTGGCCTCTCAGCAGTCTTCTTCCTGGTCCAAGGGCGGAATCCGGTGACATTCTTCACACAGAGCGCCAGGGCATGGTTTATGACGTTCGGCTCAATAAATTCGTGAGTGCGGAGACGATTTTCTACATGAGATTCTATGTTGAGCTCTTCTGTGTATGTACACTTAACAAATAAAGCTTATTTCATCTTATTCTAGTTACTAATATCAAATTATATTGTTTCCAAGAAATGTAC